>JABUIW010000056.1:10982079-10997243 GCA_013363375.1 Menidia beryllina
GTGAGTCAAGGCAGGTGAGCAAATACTTTTGGCAATATAGTGTATCTCTGTCACTAATGTAATGGTCCTTCCTGTCAACAGTCTACAGGAGCTTCCGGCTCCACCAATGTGCATGGGATCCAAAAATAGATCTTGGCAAGGAAACGTCACCCCTTAGATCCTTACAGTTCTAATGAAGGTGACTTGTGACCCCTTGCTGAAGAGGTCAAGAGCCCCTCTCAGGGGTAGAAGGGAAACGATTGCTTGAAGACATCCTGTCTACTTTTTTAGGGTAGGGCTTAAGTGTACAGGCTCAGTCAGACGTGGATGACGGAAAATTATTTGATCTAATAATACAACTGGAAATAGATACATCTGTTTTGTTGGACATAATTTGGTTGTGGAGAGCGAAATAACCATGAGCTAATTTGAATATTATACATTATCAAATTATATTATCAACCAAACAGACTCACAAACATTTAAAACTTTAGTTTTACTGAAGAATTTTTTTCTTTATGTTGTCCAAAATGAGCACAGGCCTCAGATTCTCTAACGTGCCATTATATGAGCAACACTATGTCACTTAGAACATATTTACAAACATGATGAATTTCCATGGATAATTTTATACATTAACATTTATTACTTACCTTTTATATGGACATTCTAAATTATGTGCAATTTTCTACACTGATTAGTCCTATTATCTTTTGCAATCCCAGTCCTAAAAAACACATGCCATGAATATGTTAATATACATTAAAGACTATGGGAGAGCTATTTAATCTACAAATTTTGAAACAAAGTAAAAAACAAACTTGAACAGAGTCAATATCAGTCTCCTTTTAATATTTTGTGTAAATCAAATTACAAAATTCAAATGGAAATTAAATTCCAAAGAAAGACAAGTGTAAGTCACAAGATTCTATCACAAGCGTAACACCAGGACCCAAATGCAAAACTCCAGGCATGGGAATCAAATCAAAGTAGTTTAATCCAAAAATGGTCTGTACACGGGCAGGCAAATGATCAGGCTAAGGTACAAAAACGGCAGGCAGAAACGGTGGTCAAGAACAGGTGGGTGAAGATCAGGAAATGAGGAAAGACGAGACTAAGAAATGCTTAGACGACTGACAAAAGAGAGAAGTACAAACATGAGACGAACAAAAGACAGACTGGGGAATATATACACAAGACAGGGAAGGAAACAATGAGACACAGGTGGAGGTGAAATCAACAGAGCAAGTGGGAAAGCAACACTGGGACCAGACAGGAGGGACTACAAAACAAAACAGGAAACGTGACAGGACACCCACGACATCTTCTGTGCTGATTGCATATGCAAATTACTATGTTGAGTAAAAGTTGTGTTTACAAAAATAAAAAACTGGGTTAAATTTTTTTTGCTTTTAAGAACAAAACTAAAAGAACATACACTCTGTAAGCATGTGCTGCCAACAATACCAAAAGATCCAAGCAAGTCTGAAAGTGACTTGGGCAACTGGTCACTCCCCACACCACCTTTGCTGTGGAGGTCAGGATCGTCTCTCTGGCCTGCCTGGGGGTCACAGTTCAGAATGCATTCCACCTCGAGTGTCACGTCTGACTACCATAGGCAACGGGTTATTCTCAGACTGATGGATGTCTAGAACGTGATTAGTGTCCGTGTGTAATGAACTCATTTACTGGGAGTTAATATTTTTTATTGCAAGTCAGGCAAAAAACATTAATGAGTAGGGTCTGAACTGCTCTGTTTGGAAAGCGCTGTTGTTGTGATGTGGCGCTATATAAATAAAATTTAAATGAATTAAAGTGGGAGTGCTCAGCATACAATCCCTCATAATTAGTCAAGCTGTGAACAAAAGCAACCATCATAATATCACCTTAAAAGAGGAGATGTAAGTAATCCTTTTTCTTTGTACAGTGTGTGTGTGTGTGTGTCATTTGATATAGTCATTTGTTGCCCTTTGACCTCAGAGTAAGGAAACACAAGGAAGAAAGAGAGTCAGCAGTCAGCCAGACACACGAGAGCCGGACATCTTTTTACTCTTGGGAAAATGTGTTGTGCTCAGCTCCAGGGACAATTATCATTTCAAATATTAATTTATTCAGTCAGTGAATGAAAGTATAAACTATTTGTTCTCAAGCCTTTAGGCCGGGATTTTTATTCAAAGTCTTTTTGATTTTCGGAAGGAATAAAATATATATATATTTTTTGTCAAAACATTTTTTTTCTTTCAAAAAATTTTCCAGCACACATTTTAAGATTTCTTACTGATGAAATACTGTATGTTACAATGTGACATTTGTTAATATAATGCATAAACAGAGAACCCTGCACGCAGCTCTCATACTATTTCAATATTCACTCCCAATCATTCAAGCCCTTGATTTATTTTAGTCTATCTCAGTATATCATAGTGGACATTTTTTCAGTTTCATGGCATGGTGCACTGGTCCACTTCAGTGGCCTATGTGCATTTAAAACATATATACCCATGAATACCCCAGAAAATAGCTTTTAAATAGCTGTCCACTGTAGTGACTGCTATGCATAAAATGATTAAAAACTAGCCAGAGGGAGAGTTTGTCTCATACAAGACAAAATGAATACATTTTTTAAGTGTGCTGTCTTGTACTCCATCTAAAACAATTAAACACATCTGTAGTTGCTGAACTGGGCCACTTTAATGGGAAGAAGGACTGTTGAATCTTGAAAGTTGGTCAGCTTGAAAGGGAGTGAGAACTAACATGAACTTCCAAAATATATCCATTGATGTTTTTACTCCTGTTGTTCACTATTTGTGAAGAATAGAAGAAGTTCCGCCCACCGACCCACAACGTCACGAGTTGAGGTCAACAGCACCTCATCCCCACTGTAAACAGTGTTGGTGGGGCACTGCTTCCCCCCCCCGAGACGCCGGATGGTGGACCAGAATCGCCTCGAGGCCATACGGAAGTCTTTTTCCATGGCCTCCCCAAACTCCTCCCACGCCCGAGTTTTTGCCTCTGCGACCACCCGAGCCGCATGTCGCTTGGACTGCCGATACCCATCGGCTGCATCCGGAGTCCCACAGGCCAAAAAGGCCCGATAGGACTCCTTCTTCAGCCTGACGGCATCCCTCACCGCCGGTGTCCACCAGTGGGTTCGAGGGTTGCCGCCACGACAGGCACCGACAGCCCTGCGACCACAGCTTCGAGAGGCCGCGTCATTGATGGAGGCGCAGAACACGGCCAATTCGGACTCAATGTCCCCCGCCTCCCTCGGAACGTGCTTGAAGCTCTCCCGGAGATGGGAGTTAAAGCTCCGCCTAACAGGGGACTCCGCCAGGCGCTCCCAATATGTAGTGTTTGAAAATGAAAAATGATTGAGCAAATAATCACATTATGAATATCCATCCATCCATCCATTATCCATCCATCCATCCATTATCGTTAACGCTTATTCCCTAATGGGGTCGCGGGGAGAACTGGAGCCTATCCCAGTGGTCAACGACCGAGAGGCGGGGCACACCCTGGACAGCCCACCAGTCCATCGCAGGGCCACACATTTTACCCCCCATTCACAAACAAACATGAATAAATCAATATAATAACAACATTTTCTGTTTTCATTGTTGTAATTCAATGTTCTTAGCTACCTAGTTCAGTTTGAGTGCTTGCTTTATAAACCCTGAAGATGCCAGTCAATGGTTTTATGCTCAATCAAAAGATAAGATTCAAATGATCCTATTTCCCCTTTTTAAGGGAACATGATACACTTTTCATATTTAAAATATTAAATAGTAATAAAGGATTAATTGCTGAGAGAGTTTCAAATACTTAGGTAAACATATGTCAAGGTCTTTTTTTGGAGGGCAAAGGTTCAGGCTTCTGGTGCTCTTAATACAATTTCCAACCAAATTTTCTTTCTTTTCTTTCTTTGATTTTTTAAAATGACAATTTCATCTTTGTGGATTTCTGAACACATTTTTTTCAAAACAGTTGCCTCGGAAATGGAGGCGTGGAACATGGCCCACTTGGAATCAATGTCCCCCACCTCCCTAGGAACATGATCGAAGCTCTCACAGAGGTGGAAGTTAAAGCTCTATCTCATGGGGGACTCTGCCAGTAGACCCTCAGAATGCGTTTGAGCCTGCCAGGGCTCACCCTCCCCCACCATTGGAGCTAACTTACCACCAGGTAGTGGTCAGTGGAAAGCTCCGCCCCCCTCTTCACCCGAGTGTCCCAGACATACAGTCGCAGATCAGATAACACGACAACAAAGTTGATCATTTAACTGCGGTCTATGGTGTCCTGGTGCCAAAAGCACAAATGGACCCCCTGATGCCTGAACATGGTGTTTGATATGGACAATCCATGGCGAGCACAGAAATCCAATAACAAAACACCACTCAAGCTCAACCTGGGGGGGCCATTCCTCCCAACCACACCCCTCCAGGTGCCACTGTTCTGCCCACGTGGGCATTGACATTCCCCAGCAGAACAAGGGAGTCCCCAGAAGTGGCACTCTCCAGAACCCACTCTAAGGACTCCAAAAAGGGTGGATAATCTGCACTGCTGTTAGGCGCATAAGCACAAACAACAGTCAGCATCCGTCCCCTCACCCGAAGGCGAAGGGAGGCTACCCTCTCATTCACTGGGCTAAACCCCAATGTACAGGCACCAAGATGGGGGGCAACAAGTATGCCCACTCTTGCTCGGCTCCTCTTACCAAGGGCAACTCCAGAATAGAAGAGTTTCCAACCCCTCTCAAGAAGACTGGTTCCAGTGACAGGGCTGTGCGTTGAGACCAACTATTTCTAGCCGGAATCTCTTCGCCGTCCCAAGAGTCAACTTCTGCAGCCAGGTATCGGTCCACCAAGGTCCCTGTCTCGGGCCTCCAAAAACATCACTGCAAATTTTAAGTATTATATGATTCATTTAGACGAAGCCTGCACTTTACCACAAACAATCCTTTTCGTTATGACCAATTGAAATACTTTAAACATTAGAAATTTAAGTGCATCACTAATGCAAGTCTTAAGAAATCTTTAATATGAAGAACATTAGCTATGCATCCACTCCAGGTCACCATGATTAGCATCTGAAGTGTTTGAGATGCAGGGATACTTCACATCCCCAGAGATCAATGGACAAGCCATAATCCTACCACCTTTCAACTCAGCTGTGATGTATTGTAAGTTCTACCCCCTCTGTCATAAAGGCTGACACTAACGCACAGGTAATAGAGCACATCATAACCTGTGAACGAGCAGTCACTGCAGGCTTGATCAATAGGCGGTAAAAGGAACAGGTAACATGATATTGATGGTCTTGCAATTATACGGATGTTAAGCAGATATATTTGATTTTCTGACTGTGTCAGTGTGTGTGCATGCACAGCAACATTTCACATATACATACAAGGAGCCGAGGTTAATATATCTTTTCACAACACAAATATATCTTTTGCCAGTCACACGCCTTTGCGGTAACAGAAACCCCTGCCTGGGCTGCACCTTGCTAGATAAATGACGTGGAAAGAAAATCAACTAAGCTGTGGCGATGCTGTTAATTTCTTTACTGCAATGTTATTTATTCATGAGAGTACATTTCTCTCATATCACATTAAAAAATAAACAAGCAAATTAAAACACTTTTCCCTCAACATCATGCTTCTCATCTTGCTGTGAATATACATGTTTTATTTTCTGCTTTTTAAATTAACATTTATTGTTGGCTGATTCAGCACAGATACAAAAATCAGATCCTTCTGGATTAGATTAATTTGATATATTATTAAGGTAGCTCCTTGCGCGAATGGAATACCAGAAGTACAACTCTGGTGGGCCAGAGCATGAAATCGCTGACTGTGAAGGGGATAACAACTTAAAGGTTAGGATAAATGTTCCTTTCAGAAATAATGAAAAAGCAGATAAGGCCATTTCGTTTCAGTGTGTAGCAACAGTAAAACAATCTGGTTTAAAAGACAGACAGAACTGTGATCTGGCATGTACGTCAGTATCAGGTGATCAAGGAATAAAACAGGGAAGGAGACAGTTGCTATACTGCTGAATTTAAGTCCCGAAGTAGACTAAGGCCCACACAGTCAGTGGACAAATATAAAGCAGCTGGGTGCCTTCATAGACTCAATCAGAGACTGCTATGTGAGACATATTTTAGAGCAGAATGTGTATTTGTCCTGATGGTGTCATTAAGAGTCCCTCCACGATGTAGGTCTGCACTAACCATTCACTTCGTACACTGTCAGCTAATCTAGGGACAGACATGTCACTGCCTATAGAGACAAGGGTTAGGACCATGTCTGGCCACCCATGAAGTAAAATCGTTAATTTTCCTGCCAGTTGCTCATCTCTTGTCTTCATCTGCCCTTTAAAAGTCTCTCAGTCATACATGATTAAAATTTCACATATCCAGAAACTAAATATCCTATCAGAATAAGGATTTCAATGTGTTCCAAGTTTTGGATTTTTACTAAGTACTCTCTTGAGGTTTTGTTACAAATAATACAACGTTTTAATAAGTGGGTCCTAAAATCAACATACATTATACCCATAGTGTGTGGAGCAATCAATGCCACATAAACAACAAGGAATTTGATTTCATCTAACTTTAAAATAGTTTATTACCATTTATTCTAAGTGAGATAATTACGTAAATAAATGCATAAAAATAAATAATAATTTAAATAAGATCAAATAAACTGAACTCACATTAAATTTTAAAATGTGCAGTAGAAAGGGGTCATTCAGAGTATGTTGTTTGCATGCACTGCAATACCACTCTTTTTACTGTTTCTGCTCTGTCTCTGTCTGGGCAAAACGAGTCTAAGAGGCACCGGGTTCTGGAATATGTCAGCAGGTGGGGAACATGTCAGCTATCATTTCGATAAAAATCAACACAAGGCTCTGTAGAGGGCAAAATCTCCAAAAGTCCAATCCGAAATCTAAAGTCTTATAAAAAAAAAGACATAGAGAATTTTGTACAAGGCTGGGAAATTCAAAGGTTTATTGGAAACACAAAAGAAAAAACTCAATGTGATTGACTAAATAAGTAGTGTCACTCAATTCACATTAAAGCTGTGGTTTACCTTGGTACACAAGTAAAACTGGATAAAGAGCTTGAGATATTGCGGGGGGCAGCCTATGAGAGACCTTTTATCTCAGCAATCCCCGTCAAGATATTCAAACAATGTATTCAAAATGGATTAAAAAAATGGAAGGTGTATTTTGGTTTTGTCCATAAATTAAACACTATTGGGAAACTGTGCAACAAAAAATCTGTAATCTGTGTACCACTGTACCTTGTAAACATGTCAACGGAAAACTATGTTATCAGCCTGCAAGAAGGGAATCACAACAAAATAGTACAAAGTGGAACCTCCAACACAGATTGACTGGCAAAAAATTGTAAATGAGATAAATGTAATGGAATTGTTGACACATAAGATGAAAACTCAAGAAAAACAATGTCCAGACAAATTGTAGAAATTTACTGTTTACACAAAGACAGCATAAGGAAAATTATAGGGACAATAACATGGGACCAAACTGTAGAGACATGGCAAAACTAAATTATTTTTCTCTTGATACTTGTGTTTGCTCGTTTCCTCTTTTCTTTGTTCCACCCATATGTTGTTAAATAGAATTTTTTTTTTAAAAAGTCATACAAACAGCTACAGTGAAACAGCTGAAACAGAAACGAAGGGGGTGTGTGTGTTGGGGTAAGGGGAACAACACTAAGGGCAGATATATACGGAGATATATACGGAAGGAGGTAATAACAAACAGAATCAGTATATGACAATCTGTTTCTGAAAACCAGGACTGACACATTAAGTAAGCTAACCAATTATTGTTATTATTCAAATAATACAGTTTTCAGTGCAACACAGAGGTGAAGCAAACAGACGCCAAAAAGGAAAACCATGTCAACAGAACACAAAAATGCATGGATCATAAACATTAGCATTACCATTCTTCGGGAAGGGACGATATTTGCTTGAAACTTTTTTCTCCTTAATCTTTATTTTAATTGTTCATGATTTGTTGTTTTTGTTGCAAAAAATAAGTTGTGGATCTTTTTTAAAAAAAGGAGAAGATTAAAACAGACTTTAAATATGACTATAGCACAACCTTAAACAGAAGCCTTCAACCAGTACATCTCTGTAATGCCAACACGACAGTGAAGTAGAGCCAATATGTTAAGCATTGGGGATGTCAATGGAAAAAATGTACCCTTGTGTTTGTCAAAATGCTCCCGCTTTCCCCTTACTTTACGCCTAAAAAGCTCTGTATCTATGTTGCCCACATATTTTACCAACTCTATGTGTGTTCCTCCTCAGTACCACAAGTTTGAGTCCCATTTTCCCCTCCCTAGTCTCTGCTGGTCTGAGGCAGCTGCTGAGGCAATGCTAATGTGCTGCTGTACATGATGGCTCTGACTAGGATGGAGCCATAATTCGTTCCATTCCTTTTTATTAAACCCACAGCCACGCTGTTATTAGTGCCTGCTGAGGAAAGCTTCTCTGTAGAAGCATGATGGTTTCCATATGTGGTGTTACTACTATCCCAGGAAGAGGGAACTGAAGGATACAGATATGGCAAAGCCTTTCCCCCTAATAGGACAGTCTGAAGAAGGCTTCAATGACCTCCAATTGGACATAGGATCAGAGCTGCATGGATTGCTTTCACGTGTGTCCAGTGTAATTTTTTCATCTCAGAAATGCAATTTGCACTTTTTCTCACACGCTAGCAAAATACTTTTCAATACATCCAGGCAGTTTAAGACTTTGTTTGAGCTGAGCAATTTTTTTCTGCTAAAATTTTAACCTAGCTTAGCACCTAGCTTAGAAACAGAAGTATCTATTCAGGTGGCTTTGATTATGGGACACTAACAGACAAGGGTTAAACTTATATGAGTTATGCATTCGCTTCTGGAAAGTAAAAACAAAATGAATGTTAGAATTGTATGCTATAACATAATCCATGTAAATTACTGATTGTGTTTTTCCTTTTAGAACAATACTTTCGTGTTAAATTTTCTGGCTGTGCCCACAAATTCTATTTACCGTAAATTCCGGACTATAAAGCGCACCGGATTACAAGCCGCACGCTCTAATTTTAGAAAGAACATCAATTTTGTACTTTTATAAGCCGCACCGGATTTTAAGCCGCAGGTTTCCCACGTTGTATGAGATATTTACAAATAAAGATGTTACAGGTGAGCATTTTTTAACGTTTGATTTAATCCGTATGATAAAACAAACAAATACGGTACATATTATGTGTCATGGCCTCACTAAGAGTCAGTTATCCAAGCAGCTAAACATGTACTCAGCAACTCCACAGAAGCAGATTCTTTTTTGTGAATTTACTGAATATCTTGTGAAACTGAAATACAAACATACAAAACATACGCCAAGAATTGTACATGTATAGACATGAATTACGACTAGCTAAGCTCCGTCACGTATTTGTTAACATAGTTAACATTAACATATGAATTACCGTAAAAGTTACTAGAAATATGTCCAATTGCAAAAATAAATACTTACAGACGTTGCTTGAACAAACATTGAAACAAACTGTCACAAATTAGGAGTAGAAGACGAAGGCAGCCGTCTTTGCTACTGCAAACTGAAGCTGACTCCCGTTGCTAGGATACCGTAAACTTCCTGTCTAGCGGGTTGTCAAAATAAAGGTATCCATGTTGAGGGTGAGTACAATCGACTGATTTACAAGACTGTAAATAACTGTGAAAGTGAGAATTATGTATCGCACAATTTCATTGGACCTCTGTGAATACTCATCAATTTTACTGGTCTGTTTTTCGCGCCATGAAAAAAACATGTATTAGCCGCACTGTATTATAGGCCGCAGGGTTCAAACTGCGGGAAAAAAGTAGCGGCTTATAGTCCAGAATTTACGGTATCTGTCTGTTGTAGCAGACACAGGTCTTTAGGTCAACACACACACACACTTTGTTACCAAATTCCAATGTCATCTGCATGAATTAGGACCTGGCCTGTTTATGCCCAGAGGTAACTAGCCAATAGTCCTCGGTTGTGTCCAGTCCTCCTTTGAAGGGGCGGACTCAGCTCAAAAGATAAAATATCCATCACACCCAGATTTCAGGGCTCTGGCCGACTGAGACCCTCAGAGAGCTTTGTCTGTGAGAGCCCAGCGATGATTACTTCCCCTGTGTCTAATAAATATTATATTTGTACTCTTGATCTACTCTGGTTTATTCTCAGGCTTCCAACTAAAGAATCAGGCTAACATGGACTTTGAGTTCAAAGACAAGTTGCACGTAGTTGCTGCTACCTATATATGTAACCTGTCCTTGATGTAAACAAACAGACAAAATTCAATTGCTATAACATTTTGAAAGGATGTAACTCAAGCGTGTGGATAAAATAAGAAATTGTTTGTTAGCAGACATGATTTACTGCATACATATGGAACACAAACTGTGTCAAATGCATAACCAAAAGTGACAGAAGTTTCAATGCTTTATCACTCCCCACTAAAGGGAGATTATTTTCAAACAATTGCAATTTGAATTTCTTTGTCTGATCTTTGATCATCATGTGTTTTGTTTTGATTTTTTACAAAACAACTTTCCACATGTCTAACATTTAAAGGACGAAATTTCTGCATGTCCTTCAGTTTAGAATGAAAAACATGGAAGCGTTTCATGAGCAAATGTCACTAGAGAGCCTGAATCTCGTATTGCTTTAAGTCCAAAAATAACTCTTAATGCATTTTATATACTGAGCAGAAAGTTTACAACATTTAACAAGGCTGTTAGAGTTGAAAATCCCCCGAAATTACATTCTGTTATAAAAGGAATTCTTCAGCCCATGTTGACACCATGCAGATGATGCTTTATCTAGAAAATATGTCCCACATGTTTTAAAACCAGCGCCTAATCAAAGCACCACTGGAATCACTTCACAGTTGGCCTTTAAATGGTGTTTTAGAAATACAGCACCAAAGTGTGTCCTGCGTTGGACCATTTTCCGGGGCGTCGCTCCAGAATATAATGATTTCATTGTTCTGTGGAGTTTGCGTGGTAAAGAAATGAAAGCTTCTGTTTTACATATCACTCAGTGGTAATCAAATAAATGTGTCTCTGACTTCATGTTAGGAGCAAAACGAAATGCTTCAAAGATTTATTTTCTTCCTTTGTTTTGAATAGGGCAATTGAGGTCAAAGTTGGAGCCAGTTGTCAGAACTTGTCGGAGGTGAAGTATCTAAAAACTGGATGCTTAGCAGACATTTGTGATAGACTGGAACGACAGTGTAGTCTTTGATGTGGCTGAAATATAGCTCAGAGTCCTTCCAGAGTTAGAATGATGAATGGATGAAGATATCCCCTGGTAACTTTGACAGCCACAGTATATCAGACAGGAATTTTCTTCCAGAGGAAAAGTTTGAGCCAGTTGATCGGAATTGATATTTAAACCCTTGGTAAAACCAGTGTTGGATAGTAACGAAGTAAAAATACATCACTCCTGTACTTCAATATATTTTTGAGTACTTTATACTTTCCTCAAGTCTATTTTTTTTTAATAACTTTTACTTTTACTTCACTATATTTCTTAATTGCATACTTTGATACATTTCCAATGTTTGGTTTAGTTACTCATTACAGAAAAAAAGTAGAAAAAGAGAGAGAGAGAAAGGAGAGTTTTGACCCCACCTACTGTTGACTGCAACAAAGTCCGGACTTGCCTGGGCTTGTTCATCACCACCAATAGGATACACTTGTTTTGCTCCTCCCATTAAACACAAAGCCAGTCTTGCAATCAGCAGCAGCACTTGGAGGAGCAATGCAATATGCAATAACAATAGCATCTTTTTCTCTCTGGTGTGATGTACACTTAATTTCATCACTGCCTTTTTTACGTTTTAAGGTAGTTTTACAAAAAAAAAAAAGGTCTCTTTCAGATGCCAAATAAGCTGCAGTTCCCTTCCAATTATTTTTCTTTTATAAAATGGCCAGTCGTGTGTGCGCCTATAGTTTATGAAGGACAGTAATCGTAACAGCTTTTTTTCCCCCTTCATGTTGGCCGCATTTTCTGTACTGACTATTTATTTTTGCAAAGGTTTACAGAAGGGCTTTAAAACTGGACTCCTTATTGAGATGCTAGATAAGCTTATGTTTTTTTGTTTTTTGTTTTGTAATGATGGCAATAACAGTAGCAACCTTTTTTTCTCTATGTGGTGTAATGTACTTATGACCTTACTTGAAGGAAAAACTTAAGGCTTACAAAAGCTAGGTATTTCGTGTCAATACCTGGGGGATATACTAAGAAGTTGGTTCAGTAGTAAAGCAGGTTAAGTTAACCTTGTGGAATAGGTAAAGCATCTAATAAAAGAGTCCCAATTTTCTTAACTAAATGATACCTGCACGTGTATCTATTAGCAGGTTTACCACTTCCTGTGGGTTAACTAAGCCTTGTTTATCACTTAACCATCTCCTTAGCATACACCCCCTGGTCTAAATTTCTCCTGCACTTGGTTGTGTGTATTATTTTAAGTGAATTTGACCTTCAAAGTTGACCAAAATATAAAAAATGTCATTCAAACTGCATTAACCTTGTTTTACTTTTTACTTAAGTACAATACATTTCAGATACTTTAAGACTTTTACTCAAGTAACATTTCAGTCAGTGACTTGGACTTTTACCAAAGTCATATTTTGGAGAGGTACCTATACTTTTACTTGACTCTGAGATTTCAGTACTTTATACAACACTGGGTAAAACACACCTCGAAATGTACACATACCATTTGGATATGTCACATTCTACATCTGCAAATCAATCGCATAACTCACATCTAGTCCCTCAAGCATTCATGCTAAAATATCTCATTCCCGACATCTTGTTTTGTGCAGTTTCAGCTAGGCACGTGACGACTTATGGAGGATGTGTGTACTTGTAGCACATGTTACATAGGTGGAAAAGGTTTGAGCCAAGCACAGATGGCAGACATGGATATGGTGGCTGGTTGGTTGTTTCGTCTGTGAGCTACTTGCATCAAACTGCCTCTGCCACAGAGTTAATTCGTTATCCTAATAAGAAGAGTTCTAGTAATTATCCTACCTGAACAGGTAGCGAAATTTGGCAATAGAATTGACTATTTATTATTTATATCATTCTATCATTTTATTATGAGGGGCGGCACGGTGGTGTGGTGGTTGGCACTGTCGCCTCACAGCAAGAAGGTTCTGGGTTCGAGTCCCAGGACCATTCTGTGTGGAGTTTGCATGTTGTCCCTGTGTCTGCGTGGGTTCTCTCAGGGTTCTCTGGCTTCCTCCCACAGTCCAAAAACAGTCCAAAAACCTACGTGCTAGCTTGATTGGACATTCCAAATTGTCATTCACTCTCAAAGCATCAAGTACCCCCACCAGGTGTACCCCTCCCGCACAGGTTCGATGGGAACCACACATGGACTTGCACCAAGCCATCCCCCCTGCCTCTATCCCCACCATCACAGCAGATCAAGTGAGGGGAAAGCTGCATCCCAGAAAGGCAGCCGGGCCTGACGGACTGTGTCCAAGACTGCCCAAGGTCTGTGCCACCGAACTGGGAGAGCCACTGGAGTCTCAGGGTCGGGAGAGTCCCAACAATGTGGAAGACATCATGTCTTATCCCTGTCCCCAAGAAACCACATCCAAGTGAGCTTAACGACTTTAGACCAGACTTCATGAAGACCATGGAGAGACTGGTTCTGGGGATACTAAAGCCACAGGTGCGCCACGCACTAGACCCATTACAGTTTGCATATAAGGAGAAGGTAGTCAATTTCTCCCTGGAGATCAATAAAGTATATTCAGTTCAATTCAAGGTAGGCGTCGATGATGCCATTTCATACCTCCTACACAGGACACACTCTCATCTAGACAAGGGGAAAAGTGCAGTGAGAATCTTGTTTTTTTACTTCTCCAGTGCTTTTAACACCATCCAACCATCCAGACTGAGTGACAAGCTCCTGCAGATGGGGGTGGATGCTCACCTGGTATCCTGGATTGCAGACTATCTGACGGATCGGCAACACTTCGTAAAACTGACGGACTGCCTTTCTGACACTGGCACTGGAGTGCCACAGGGAACAGTGCTCTCTCCTGTCCTGTTCACTCTGTACATGTCTGCTACAACACGGAGTCATGTCACATGCAGAAGTTCTCAGATGACACCGCAATTGTGGGGTGTGTCAGGGATGGGAAGGAGGAGGAATACAGGAACCTGGTGGGGGACTTTGTGCAATGGTGCAGACTTAACCACCTGAAACTCAACACAACCAAGACCAGGGAGATGGTGGTGGACTTCAGGAGATCTAAGTCTGCCCTGCTGCCAGTCACCATCGAGGGGGTCATGGTGGAGGTGGTGAACACATACAAGTGCCTGGGAGTACACCTTGACAATAAACTGGACTGGTCAGCCAACACTGATGTACTCTGCAAGAAGGGGCAGAGCAGGCTGTACTTCCTGAGGAGGCTGAGGTCCTTCAACGTCTGCAGCAAGCTCCTCCGGATGTTCTACCAGTCTGTTATTGCCAGCGTCCTCTTCTATGCTGGGGAGGAAGCACTAAGAAGAGGGATGTTGGATGACTAGACAGGCTGGTAAGGGAAGCTGGCACTGTTGTGTGGACTGAACTGGACTGCATCACGTCAGTATCAGATAAAAGGACCCTGAACAAGCTACTCAACATCATGGACAACGACCGTCACCCCCTCCCCAGTACCATCATGCAGCAGGAGAGCCTGATCAGCTGGAGACTGCACTCCCCGACATGCTCAAATGACAGACTCAGGAAGTCATTTGTACCTAGGGCCATAATACTGTACAACTCTTCACTGAAAGGCAAAAGGGAAGAGGACATCTCTGCATAGTCCATCGGCACAGCAGACTTCACCTCCACACGCCTCATAGTGACATACAGACTGATGGAAATGTACTCTGTCTGACTCTACTGGCTACACTAGCCAACATGCACTTTTAACATGCATGTTTTAAATTAGTGTTTAATATCTAGTATTCTAGTGCTTTTTAGTAATTATATGTTGTGTGTAATGTCTTAAGCTGCTGGGACCTTGAATTTCCCCTTGGGATCAATAAAGTATCTATCTATCTATCTATCTATCTATCTATCTATCTATCTATCTAT
>JABUIW010000056.1:10997253-11017271 GCA_013363375.1 Menidia beryllina
ACCCTTCGCTGTACTCTTTCTTTACTGTCTAACAGCACTGTCTTTATACTGTCTGAGGAACAGTCACTTTCTTCACTGTACATCTTTCTTATTTATCTTTCTTGCTTCAGTTGTTTTTTCTGAGAACATATTTGAGCTTTAAGAAGAGGACAGGAAACCGAAAGAATACTAAAAATGAATCTGGGATTTGTTAATAAAGTGAACTACCAAAGTGAAGTACTGAAGCATGCAGATGACAGTCTCACAAAACCCAAAAACGCAAGCAGTCTTCAAGCTACTAAAACACTTTGAAAACTTGGGATGGTTAATATCAATATCAAAGCTGTTACAGCTTTTTCAGACTCACTCACTAAACAAGTCTGAGAACACAAAAAGATCTTAGAGATGTTCCTCTTGTGCTTTATCACTTGGAATTCTTGAATGTCCTGACGCCACCTGCAAAATGTTTGAGAAGAATTATGATTGCGAAGTTCTTTGCATGAAGGAGCTTTAATTAATGGTTCACCTTGTGAATGAGTGACATTAGTCTGAAGACTCGTAAAAGCAGCTTTTTCGCAGATTGATAAAACTTTTACGACAGCTCTTTTTATTCCCAAACATGTTGTTGATAAAACAGCTGATAAAACTCTTAATCTTGCTGTTTCTTTTTGTATTCCATCTTTTTTCGACACGTTACTGAAGTCAAATTCAGTTGAGTGGGATATTCTGCAAGAAAATAATTATTTATGATTTTTAAAATCATTTAAAGTTTTGCAACTCTAAAGGAATTGCTGACTTTTTTTAAACTATAGTCTCAAAGAGTCTTTAAGAACACTGTGAACCTTAACTTCTTGTAACTGTTCACTCTTTGTCATGTTTCCAAACCATTTCTATACTTTGCCTCCATGATGGAACCAGATATAAGTCCAGAGCAACCCAATTTGTCCACCCTACCCCCTCAACCTGACTTGAAAACGCTATAAATGTGGTTTAGTGCCATAATTGAGAAAGTTGTTTAGCAGGCATGAAAAGCATGCCTACGCCGGGTGTATAGGTGGTGGTACCTGTTCCATAAAGACTGACACAAGGTTATTCAGCCATAGCATTCATTTAAACTTTCATAAATCAAATTTGTATATTCTACTTTCCTTTTTGAATTTTAAAATTGATGTCAAGGAATTTTGTTATACCTGTCTAACTTAGGTACAAAAAAAGTTATATTTGACCAGCAGAAAAAGAGTACAACAGAATATTAACATCATGTAAAGTTTCCTCCACTCACATAACCCCTTGTCACAAGACATGTGGATGCAGAGACAGAGTGCATTGTTATACCAGAACCCAGCTGGATTCAATGACTGTGTGCGGCCCAATGCAGCGTAGACAGGCACACAGGTGGCAGGGAAATTATAGTGTACACATACTTGTAGTTTGGACTTCTTCCATCTGTGGAAGGCAATAAAGCCTGCACAGACTCCTGCCAAGAACTGCAAAATCTATAGTGGATGTGGAAGTCTTTACTATGCCAGGATATTGCTCACCATGCAGAGGACAACATGTTTTAATGGTCAGATTCACTAAGAATTATGAGGATTGGTTTCATTACATTGTTACAGAGTACCCGAGCAATGAGCTGGTGCACTGAAACTAAACAAAAACTCAACAACCTTTTAAATAATCCTCCTGTTGTCTGCATTTCTGCACTCATACATGTGAGCAAAGAACACCTAAATACTACAGTTTATTTACCCACTGCCTACACAGCAAATTACAGCCCACTGTGGGATTTTTAAAGATGCGTTTATTTATCATCTATTTATTTATTTTATTGTCTGTTTATTGACCACTAGCACTGGTCCACTGACCATTACCTGGTGGTGAGTTGGCTCCGTTGGTGGGGGAGGATCTCCCATCTCTGGGGCTGAAGTCACCGTTGTTATCCCGATTCTTTAACTGGAAACCTGAGAATAAACCAGAGAAGATCAAGAGTCAAAAGTTGACATTTATTAGGTCACAGGCAAAGTATAACAGCGCTGGGCTCTTCACAGACAAAACCTTTCTCTCAGGGTCTCAGTCGGCCAAGAGTCCCGAAATCTAGGTGTGATGGGCATTATCTCCTTGTCTAGGTCCGCCTCTTCAAAGGAGGACTGGACACAACCAAGTCTTATTGGCTAATTACCTCTGGGGATAAACAATCCAGATCGTAATTCATGTGGATTACATTGGAATGTGATAACAAATTGTGTGTGTTTGTGTTGACCCAATGGAATGTGATAACAAATTGTGTGGATCTAATACAAAAGGAAAAGAATAACAGAGAAAAAGCTAAAGGAGAGTCTGTGGGCACAGCCAGAGACTTCAACACAAAAATAAATTTTGACAAAAAAAAAAGTCAGAAATTTACCTTGCTCATGTTATAAAATACTATGCTATAATGAGTAACTTTAACCATATTCTAACACCGTGGTGGTCAAAAAGCTCCGTGGTGGCAAGGCAAGGCTATGGGATTGTGTGTCCCTGTATGACCGGAGTCAGAGTTTGGTTTGCATCGCCAGTAGTAATTCGGACTCATTTCCAGTAAGAGATGGACTCTGCCATGGTTGCCCTTTGTATCCAATTCTATTCATAATTTTTATGGACAGAATTTCTAGGCACAGCCAAGCTGTTGAAGGTGTCCTTCTTGGTGGCCTTAGGATTGTATCTCTACTTTTCGCAGATAATGTTGTCCTATTGGCTTCATCAAGAAGTGATCTACAGCTCTCTACAGTACTGCTAAATAAGGACAGCGTGGTAGAAAAATTCATATCTTTCTCTTCGTTTGGAACGGCATATGAAAATCCTAAAACTGAAAAGTACGATCATAACAATGCACTTGTCTGGTGGTCTGGTGGTTGAGACAGAACTGCAGTTCCACTGGAATGAAATAGAACCAATATAAGTGGAGATGTCATTACTGTTGACGTAATGCAAGATTAAGAGCTGCAGCTATCAGAATTTTTATTTGGATGGTAAAAGCACACATCCTGACAGATATGCCATCTCAGAAAAGACAGTGCTAAACACCAAGCACTCATTTAGATCCAACCGAGTATAATTTGGTGTCTAAAAGTCATGATGACATCTAGATACAACCCTTTATCTATAAATTCTTCTGTACATGCAGTGTGAAGTTGGAAGGGCTAATTAGAATAGGAGAAAAAACCCTACAATTGTGTACTGAAATAATCAATAATTGGGTAATACTCGATATGGTGATAATAGCCATCTTGTTTAATTTAATTTTATGTTAGTGTATAATGATTACATTTATTATTGTTATTATAATCATTACTATTATTATAATTATTGATAAAAAAAGCATGCTGTGTTTTTTAAATGCAAGCATTTCAGTGTGCAATGAATATTTTTTCAAGCATTGTTTGAATTATTATAATTTTTTATTACTCGATCTTGAGGATCGACCTAATGGAGCTTCAATACTACTTCAATACTGAGCTAAACCGTGTTGTCTTTGATACATGGCTTATGTGTCTTTGTGTTAACTGCTAGTAATAAGCAGCACATATATCTTATAATTCTACTTTACCAATGTTGTCATAGTTTTCAATTGTGTGTAGACAGAATATTTTTTCGTTTGAGATTCACCGTTTCTTTTTTGTTCAGACTTTGGTCGATTGGGCTTTTGAGATAGTGAAAAGGGGAAATAAGCACACAGCACATAGCTTCACTGTAGACAATTACCGAACAGAAGAGCTCAGGCACGCACACGCATAGTTTGATGAATAGTTGAGGAGTGGTAACATGGCCTAAGACCCTTTAGAGAGCTGGCCTTAGTCAGAGAAGGCACCTGGCCACATTCCTGTAACAACTGTTTCCATCATTGTGGATATGACACCCTATAAATACAGTACATCTTCCTTGGTTGTGAATAAGGTTATGCTGTCAAAGGTGACATCCAAGATCTTGTCCAAACACTTTAAATATATATACATACTGTGGTTTATTCCAATCACTTGAGAGAACAAGCTGTGTCAAAGAATGATTTATGAGAATGGTCAGAGCTTTGAATTCAACATGAATAAATCATTGAAGATTCACTTGATTTATCTGGTGATGCTTGAGTGTGACTCTGTGACTTATAGACTCCTATACTTTAATTGGAAAAACTTAATGAAATTAGAATTTGAAATGTGGTATCCATTTGAATAAACTGCTGCAATAAGAAAATAACCTTTTCTGTTTAGGTTAATTGTTTGGCATGTTCAATCTGTTAGAATTTGGCTATAGCTCACTTTAGCATTGTATGTTATAACATGACCCATGTCAATTACTGATTGACTTTTTCCTTTTAAAACTTTTGTGTTAACTTGCTGGCTGTGCCCACAACTCTTTCTCTTTCTCTCTCTGTTGCAGCAGACACTTTCTTTAGGTCAACACAGACACACTTTGTTACCACATTCCAATGTCATCTGCATGAATTAGGATCTAGCCTCTTAATGCCCAGAGGTAACTAGCCAATAGCATTTGGTTGTGTCCAGGCCTAGCTCAGAAGACAATATCCGTCAGACCCGGAGTTCGGGGCTCTTTGTGGACTGAGACCCTCAGGGAGCATTGTCTGTAAGAGCCCGGTAAGTGTAATTTTTGTACTCTTATTCTCAGGTTTCCAACTAAAGAATCGGGATAACAAATCACTCCACTTTCATATGATACAGCTTTGAATAAAGCCCATTGGGAAACTGATGGTGCCGGACCAAAAAAATCTCCTCAGGTTGGTTTTCATATAAAATGACACTTGACCCTTTTTAGGAAGAAAAAAACCGTAATTAGAGATTAGGAACATATTGCTTATCATGTCAACAGAATGCTGTTGCCTGTAAATCAGCATTTGGCACACAGATGAGATATTTGATTCAAAAATCAGATTCAAAATAGGATGAAGTGCCATAAAAGATGACAAATATAGTGAGAGTCTGAATGAGGATTCACTGTCACACCATTTGATAACTGCCAAGCTGCGAGAGGCAGTAACATATCTCAAATACAGCTCTGCAATAAAAACAAACCAGGAAACTGCCAGAGTCATCTCAACATAGGTGTCTGACAAAAAGCTATAATTGATGGCTAAGTTAACGCCATGGTGGTGTCAGGGGCAGAGGCAGGCATACTGAGTAGAATTCTAAAGACACGACCAGTGTACAAATATATGTAGTAGTAGATGGATGGGTGATAAAAAAAAAAACAAGAAACATTAAATTGTTTTACTCAATTTCATGTTGCCATATTATCATTATTCTTATGATCAATTACATGTTTTTTTTCAAATCTTAAATGAGAATTTAAACGAAATGAGTAGTTCAATAATGTTTTAAACATCCTGTAAACGCACGCTCTCGTGACATATTAGTAATATAATGGTGTTGATTAATGTTGCTTTCATTTAAATAATAATTTTTAAATAAAGGTAAAGCCGCGTAAGTAGAAATTTTACGTACCCCCAACCACCCAACCTTACACATCGTTTTCTTTTTATTGCTGTAAGAGTTCATATTTCCGATGTTTTATGAAAGCATCATGTCCTGGATATTCTGCACACTTTTACCGCGAAAACTACGAAAAGAAGGTGAAAACAAAAGGCTCACCAGAGTTAGCTGCGGTGGCATTGTCTTCAGATACTTTTAGTTGACATTATTATGTTCTTAGTAATTAATTTTAGAGTCTTTTTGTTTTGTTTTATTGAATTTTACAACTCTTGACATGCTGCACTCTTGTTTATTACCATTAGCATATGTAATTAGGTTTGCTAATTTGGGTGTTTGCTAATTTGATAAGAAGTTGTTAGAGTCGGTTCTTTAGTTGGAAGCCTGAGAAAAACCAGAGAGTATTTTAATTTATGATTAATGAAGATGTTGTTGTTAATTGCTCTACTTTTCTCGATTTCAGATTTTTAAAAAGACAACTTTGTTTTACTGTCTGTCAGCTTAACAGCCATAAAACAGAACATCTCAGATAAAATTAAATGGATGCTCAAAACTGCATTGCAATCTCTGAGCTGCATCCAAACCTTTCTCATCCAGTAAGTGCTCTTGCTCTCATCTTACTCTTCAAGAAAGTAACAAGGAGTCAGTGTTTATTTGCCAAGAATATTTTTTTACTGCAACATGTGGCTGTACACTGGAAATATGGTGTGCTTTCAGAAGTGACCCGAGGTGGATTTTTGGTGCATTGCATTAAATAAAAAAAATAATAATAATAACAAAATCACATAGTCAGTGTCATACATGTTATTGTCCTAATTCTTTTTAGAAGGTTGTCGGCATCATCATCGGAAAAAGAGATGTCAAAAGCTTCCCTGACAGAAAAAGTAAGTACCATTATTCTTTCTCTGTTTGAAAGCTCAATATCGCCAACGTTTTATACACCAGCGTCCTCTGCTGGAGATTTGGTAGTTGTGTTCCGTTTAATATCAACACTTGTCTCAACAAAAAAACCCTCCTTTGGACTTGACTTTCAGACCTTGAGATTGATCGCTTCACTTTTGGCTTCACTGTGAAGGACTCACCAGACTTCTTCATTAATGTGACAACATGGGGAAATGATGGTTATGTCAACAGGCTTGCCGACAGTTTCAGCATTGGAGATTGTGGTGACTAAGACTTTTAAGTTCCTGCAGAAGGGCGGAAATACGCTACATATCAGATGTTCTGCAAAAGCCCTTTTACTCAATTTATAGTTTCACCTTTTAAGATTAAGCTAATTTTCAATATTGAACAGCTGTCAGTGAAAATTCTTCTACTTAGAAACTGCAAGTGTGTGCCTTTCAAACTTGCTCCTGTAAATCTTGCTTTCTGGCTATTGTTTTTCAGTCATAATTGAAAATCCTTTAGTTTCCAACAAAGACCCAGAGAAAGGAGACAAGTTCTGCCCCTCAACACCAAGGTAATGAAACTCTTAGCCACAATTACCTGACTGACAGCTGGAGAAAGAGGAAACAAACAGACATTAAGATTGTGGGAAATATGATGTAACTATGTGTAAGGCTTGTGTCAGCCTCTACAGGCTGCTGGTGACGGAGACCCATTCCCAGGTGTGTCTGTGTGCTGACCTGGACGTGATTGACAGGCTGCTGCCACTGATCCACCTGCCTGCAAAAGACTCTAGAGATTTCTACTCTCTGGGAGACATTGTGGCCAATGGCCAAAAGTTGGATGGCACCATCATTAATATTCTGGCTGCTGTAAAATCGGTAGGGAACAAAATAGTGTGATGGAAAATATTTTAAGTTCTTCTGAAGTAGTACAGGGAGTTTTGATCCATTTTCACTGCATGGGCCTCTAACAAAAGACGCAGCACATCTCTTTTGGTAGAGAGATAATAGCAGTAAAGAGGCTTGCGCCTGTCTAGGCAGATCTGTGGTCATCATAGAGCTCATAGACCTGCCCTGACTGCATGAACTTATTCTTTTCTCAGCATGTGTTGCACACAGACACACAGATATACACAAACACAACTGCCTAAATGTTTATTTTTAAACACCACCGTGTTTCAAATGCTATGGGTGAGACACCTAAGCCTACATTGCACAATGTGCAGGTCACTTGTGTATGGCTGCAGTGAAAAAAACAGAGAGGATCCAGAGGCTCTGTTATGCCACATAGAGAAAAAAGTTTTTTTTTTTTTCTTCTCAGATCGGAGAGCGGAAGCAGTTTACCACTTCAGATGGACGTGAAGGACAGAGACTGGAAGTGAAGCTCTTTGATGATTCTGTTTCCTCCTTCCCCCTTATCTGGTGTGTCACATGTATTCATAAATATGCTACGCAAAAGTTTTTTTCTGTATTTTTCCCCCCTTTCTTTACTGCATCAGGGAGTCCCCTCTGTGTGCCATTAGATGACTAGTTGCATTAACCCTTGACCCTAACGAGTGTTTGATTTTCACCACCTCCACCCTGGAGTCATTCCCTGACATCTGCTTCCCTCACAGCTGGGACAGGGAGACCATCCGGCTCCTGCAAACTTTGGTAGCAAGGGAAACGGGTGAGTTAGCATCTGCTGCACATTCTCATCTGCTAAGAAACCTTTATTTAATCTGACATCAGCTCTTTTTCACTGGATATGTGACCACAGGTTAATGTTTGAGGGCAGTTCTTGTTGTTTTTACGCTATTTTTTCTTGTCAAAGTACTCTTCATAGCCGATGTAAAGATCAGCTTTGACAGCTTTCGCAGCTGCATGCAGGCAACCGCTAACTCAAAGAGCATCATTACTGTCAATCCCGGTAAGAAGACAAAGCAGTGTTCACAGAGATCCCCCCCTTTGTACTTTTTATAAAACTCAAAGCAATGAAATTGTCTTTTTGGATCAACCACCTGCGGGGAGAGTGGAATATTAGTAGCCAGGCGTAAATGTCAATCAATATTTGTTATCAGACACCAGAGAGGCCAGCTTGCTGTTCAGCTATGCTAAAGAGGTGTTGGAGTCTGGAGCTCTGGATCAAGATGAAGTGCCCGAGGATCTGCCAGGTTTCACTCCATATCTTGTCATCATCCTGTTGCTGTGCAGGATACGCAGGCATGAGCACTCACTCCTGTGTTTGTCCCTGCAGTGCATTCTATCACCGAGGTGTACACAGTAAGCCAGCTGAAGCAGAAGGCCAGAGAGCATCCAGAGGCTTTCTTTGGCATCACTTACAGCTTTATTTCCAGGCTCGACCTTGACTCCTCTGTCTCAAAAGTCATCAAGATACGTTGGTATGAAGAAATATGGAACTGTTTCTGTACACTAAACTCCAGTCAGCACTTTTATCTGCCTTCTTTCTTCCACCTTAGCTCGATATGTAAGGTCCAGGTGACTGAGGACATGCAGAACTGTAATAACCAGCTGTGCTCAGGGAGGGATCAGGCCTTTTCAGCCACCAGCGACTTTGACCTACTGGTGGACTTCACTGACCACACAGGAACCCTGCAGTCCTGTAACCTCCGAGGTCCCGTGGCAGAGCAGACACTTGGCTGCACAGTCAGTACTTGGCATAACACTTAGAAAATAAGGCATCACTGTACTTCTGTTTATGACAAAGTTAAAGGGAAATTTAGTTTTTCATTTAGTTTTCCATTAAGTGAAGTTTTCAAATCACTGAAGTTGTGCCGGTGCACCTTCTGGGACAAATTTCTACTTCTCTGTAATCTGATGCAGACAGACCAGTACACAGCTTTGACCGATGATCAGCGGACTGCACTGAAGTGGAGATTTCTTTTGGAAAGATGCAAAATTTATGTGAAGGTGTTCAGCCTTTGATTTTGTTCTTTGAGACATCACTTGGGGGAAAAAACAACAGAAATGTTAATTGAAACTCAATTATGTGTCATAGATCCTTCCTTCACCGAAGATGAAGAGCGGAATCAAAGCGGTGATCCTGGCCTGCTCACTGGCTGATCCAGGAGAGGTGAAACAGCACATGTCAATCCTGCTGCAGCGACTGTGTTCAACAGACTTTGAATGAAACCACACAACCTTTTTGTTCGGTCTCTGTTTGATGCAGTGTTCTGGCTATTACCTGAGTTTATATTTAGTAGATAAACTATATCCTTTTGACTACTTATTTAAATTAACTAAATGTATTTAAAAATAAGTTATTGCTTCATTTGCTTAAGACTGTATGAAATAAAGTACTTTTAAGGGCAGTATCATGTCTGTGTGTGTGGATTGCTCATCAACATATATAATTTCACCAACATGTCAACATAGTAAGTTGGCTAACTTAGCAGCATAGTTAATACTTAGCCACGCATACAGATATGGGACAAATTTAGAGGAGCTTTTCCGCTGTTCAGAATGGTGCAAGGGACAGGGAAAAAGTTAGACACATTTTTTACCAAAGACCATTCGCCAGCACAGCTAAAAGTTGGACTTGATTTTTTAAGAATGTAAAATCCCATGTACATACATATTTTTACTCATTGACAAGCAAAACTTTTTTCATGATAAACCCACCATCACAAGACGTGTGTGCGCCAAGTTTCGAAGCGGAACATTTGGAACATTTATGTTGCCGTGGGACGTTTTACGACGACGTGCCAACTTGTGTTAAACAAGGTAATGTAAAAAATGGATGATTTATTACGGATAATTCTCGGATCATAGGATTTGCTTTAATATTTTTTTATTCTTTAAGTTGTAAGCTTTTGCAACCGGAGAGTGTTGCTATTTTGTTTTTTGTTTTGTTGTACGAATCGCAGTGCCCTTATGTTCAGCTAGCTTTTCATGCTAATGCCAGACATTTTGTTCCGCATTTATATTTTGTCAAGTGAACCGAGAGATATTTCCTATTTATATCGCTCGTTGAGTCTGCGTCCCTGACAGCCGTACAGCATGAATGTGAACCAGGGGACGGTGGGCAGCGACCCAGTCATTCTGGCCACGGCTGGATACGACCACACTGTCCGCTTCTGGCAGGCCCATAGCGGGATCTGCACTCGGACAGTCCAGCACCAGGATTCTGTATCCTGACTTTTCCAGGAAGATACCCTGCACATTTAGACCCATCATATTAAAACATGGTTTACTAAGAAGTTTAAATATGCAAAAATATACCACATCAGTCTAATTCCTTAACATTAACTTCTAGCAAGTCAATTCACTTGAGGTCACGCCTGACAGGAGTATGATAGCAGCAGCAGGTAGGTTAACAATCTCCCTGCAGACTTGTTGCATGTAGTACATTGTCTCTGCTCTGTTTCCCAGAGTTATAACCCTGCATTTGTTGAAGGCTATCAGCACATCCGCATGTATGACCTAAACTCCAACAACCCAAACCCTGTGATCAACTATGACGGAGTCAGCAAGAATATCACTTCGGTGGGCTTCCACGAAGATGGGCGCTGGATGTACACAGGAGGAGAGGACTGCATGGCTCGCATATGGGACCTGAGGTACTGCCAGCCAGCCCTGTGATGGACTGACAATCTGTCCAGGGTGTACTCTGCCTCTTGCCCAGTGTTAGTTGGGATAACCTTCAGCCCTCCCACGACCCTACTATGAATAAGCGGCATAGATAATGGATGAATTGGTACTGTCAGGCAGGCTTGCTGCAGTCAATATCTGCTGACTGGTAAATTGAACAGCTCCCTCTGCTCCCTGTTCAGGTCAAGAAATCTGCAGTGTCAGAGGATTTTTCAGGTCAATGCTCCAATCAACTGCGTTTGTCTGCATCCCAACCAGGTGAGAATCAGTGTATGAGGGGCTGTCTTTTGGAAAATTTACATCATTAGTCTCATTCTTTCGAACAGTGATTCTGATGAAGGAAAGAAGAGACCGTATGAAGGAGACTCATTCTTTGTGTGTTTTCCAGGCCGAGCTGATTGTTGGAGACCAAAGTGGAGTAATCCACATCTGGGACCTAAAAACTGACCACAATGAGCAGCTCATTCCGGAATTAGAGGTCTCTGTCAACTCTGTTCACATCGACCCAGATGCCAGCTACATGGCAGCAGTCAACAGTTCGGTCAGTAGCTAAATATGGGGAACACAGGTGTGAAAGTGATCTGCTTTTAATTTTTTTTTTTATTCTTCTCTGCAGGGAAACTGTTACGTGTGGAACCTCACTGGAGGAATGGGAGATGAAGTCACTCAACTCATTCCCAAGACCAAGATCCCAGCACACAAACGCTACTCCCTGCGCTGCAAATTCAGCCCAGACTCCACGTGAGCGTTAATTAATTTTGCCTAAAGCTTAAAAACTCTGTTTGTTGTAAAGGTTTTCTACCCTGATGTTTTGTGTTTGTCCAACACCTCCTCAGACTACTGGCCACCTGCTCAGCAGACCAAACGTGTAAGATTTGGAGGACGTCCAATTTCTCACTTATGACTGAGCTGAGCATCAAGAGCAACAACCCTGGGGAGACATCTAGAGGCTGGATGTGGGACTGCGCCTTCTCTGGAGACTCTCAGTATATTGTTACAGGTCTGTACACGAAGCAGGGGCAAAAGGAGTGACTCAGCAATATGTCAGGCCACTCACTTTTTATCCATTTTAACACAGACAACGGTTGATACAATATTCCAGCAATCTATACGCTGTTTTCACATCTCTTCAGATGGAAAAGAGGATACATTTTTTTCATAAACCAGATGCCTTTTGCCTCATCTGCTCAGTCACCTTACAGTTACACTGGCTTCGTGTTAAGAGTTGTGCTGCTCATCAGCAGGATATGACTCCTTCCTATTCAAAATTGCATTATGTTTTAGTAGCTTTACCCCTTTTGGCAAAAAAAAAACAACAAAATAACATGTGAATCTTTATGGATGTCTTCCGTTAGCCTCTTCAGACAACCTGGCTCGTCTGTGGTGTGTTGAGACCGGTGAGATCAAGAGGGAATACAGCGGCCACCAAAAGGCTGTGGTGTGTCTGGCCTTCAATGACAGCGTGCTTGGCTGAGGAGGAAGGCAACACAGAGACAAGGGTCTACAGACTATTTGCTGAGTGAGGAAGTACAGTTGGCTGCACAATTTGGGATTATTTAAACCGTTCCCCAGAATGTCAGTTTTTTTGTTCAAACATCAAAATGGCTCTGCCTGCCAGAAACTACGTGCATTCAGTGGGAAACGGCATGGACATGATTCATGAGCACAAAGGTAAAGTTGACCTCAACAGTCAACAGTTAAGACAGACCTCACCGATTAAAGATCACTGTTTTTGAGCTATACATCATTCATAAATGAGAAGAAATTGTTGGATTAAATAGTGTACAGGAAATTCTAAACGGTCAGTGTGAGCCTCGTACTTTTTTCAGACCAATAAAAAAAAAAAATGGTATGGACCCACACTAAGTGTTTTATTGTACAGAATTGTACAGATCAGAAGACCACAGCATTACATTGTAGGAAGGTCCAAAACAAAAATACAAAAAAATAAAGGGGAAAATGGATATTTCTTCTGAAATCTCTGCAGCTTGCTACCAGAGAGGGAATTGCACATTAAGAGAGTGACGATGGGAATTTGGAAGGCGGGCCTGACAGCCTGTCCCCATTTCTCCAGTGGACCGAGGGGCTGGCTGCTTCACTGGTTTACCTGTGACAGTATGGGACAAGGGACACAAAGCTGACTTTATTATATTTTTTTTTCACAGAGGAGGGAAAAAAACAAAACAAAAGGTAGAAACCTTTTGTTACCCTGATCTTATTTTCTGGTAGGACACAGAGAAACGTGTCACTCGGGCAGGTAGTAGAAACACACGGACACGCAGATGTTGCTAGGGAAGCAGATGTCGATGCAGAAGTACACCAGCCTCTGTTTTCCAGGGCCTGAAATACACACGCCGCAGAGATTCTTCAAAGACAAGAGTCATTGAAAGAGTCACTGCACTCACACAAGTTTGTGTTCGACAAACACATATCTCACCAATATTTTTTAGGTTTCAAAATCTGCTAGACAAATGTGTGTTACACCGCACGTCCAGAAAAGGTTAAAGAAAAACAACCCCAAACATGACACAGTCATGCTTCACAGTCAGAGCAAGCACACTGATGTAGATGGTGTCTTCTCAGCCTGTGGAAAGTTCAGTGTGTCACAGATTAGTTCAGTTTGATCCTGACGTCAGGCTTCATTGTGGACTCGAATCTCTCTGTGTACAGGCTCTGGTGAAAAATTTGGCATATTTAAACAAAATACTATGATAAATTTAGTTTAACTTAGTATTTTCCCTTCATTGTCACTGCAACTTTTTTTCCTTGTCACACAAAATATTTAAAGAAGAGAAAAAAGTAACCTGTCAGACTTTTATATTGATCTTTTTTTCTCTCCTAGGAGAATCTGAATTCCTTTCAACTGAAAACATTTATTTATTTTACATTTCTTAACACTAGAAAAACAAAGAGCAGATAATATTATCTTCCTTAAGGCATGAAATCTGATGATAGAAAGAAAGGGAGGATTTCAAAAAACTATTTTCAGTGACGGATGTGCAGACGTGGTACTGGCTTTGAATACTTCAGTAAAAGTTTTATGTTGTACATGACACATTTGGCGTTTATTGACATAACAGTCCTCTCACCTTCAGCCCTACGGGTCCAGTGGATGGACCTGTCCTGACACAGAGTCTGAAAAGGCTCCTCCAGAGTGGATATGTTCACCTGACTGGCTGCCAGAACTCCCAGGAACTCCATCTGCCTCTGCGTCTCATTTCCACGCAGCTCAAAGAGCCTCTGCTGAGGAGAGCGTCATGGTCAGGATCTAGAAAAACGTGGACTCTTTATCTGCCGAAAAGAACAGACACTGCTTTTCTGAAGTTAGAGGAACAGTATTTAACTATGAAGAGGAAAAATGCTGTGAAAACTCAAGCTGCTAATAGGCTGAAATTGTACAAGATAAATCAAACATGGTGGTCCTGACTGATCACCAAAATGGTGTGTAATTGCACCTCTTACATCTCTGACTGCCTCTGATAGTAAACCACTTAATTTACTCCTCCACCTTAGAGTAAAATAACTAAAAGCACTGTTGTGATGCAAGTAGAATGACTGCACGGCTTATGACAGATTAAATTACCGCGACTGCAGTGCTGAGAAGCTGTATGAGATATGCGACACCACCAAACTCAATGCTTGCACGCTCAAAAGCAGCTTTTGATGTGTGGAAATGAAGCATTGTAGAAAAAGATAAGAAACTGGGTGGCCTCTGATTACCTTTCAACATTCAATTGAACCCTGGGCAAGGACCATTTTCCACTTAAGATTGTGGAATCAGTAGAGAGACTCAGACAACGAAAGACTATTAATATCTGAGGGTGACGGGGCTAAAATTAGAACCAACAGTGCATCGAAGTCAATTTAGAGATTCGAGTATGTGCAAGCAAACAAGCACACACAGAGCATTTGAATGCATCATCTCAAAGAGACTGCCTTCAAAGCTTAAGAGCCCTTACACAGAGTGGCCATTGTGCCCCATGCAGTGCTGGGACTCGCTGCTGTGAACCCATGTAAAAAGATCCTGAGCAGCCTGGGGGGCCAGGACGGATCAGATTTGCTGAGGAATTCAGCCGTGGAGGCAGGTCACTCCTGCCGCTCGTTCACTTCACCCCTCTCTTTGTGTGGATGCTTCCACGAAATTACACAAATCTCCTTCAGGTCCTAGCTCAGTGATGCAGCCAGTATAAAGCCTTGACTCAGAGACCTAGCTCAACTCAAAAGGTCACCTTTTTTAGATTATTTCTTTCTCTTAGGACCCAGTCTGTCATCCTGATGACTGGCCCATTACCTTGGGCGTTGACTTGCAGAGCAGAGAGTTCACGTTGTCATAGTCCGACTGCCCCATCCATCGCAGGAAGCAGCTGCTTTGGTCGGCTGGTTTGTAGCACGTCAAGCCCTGAAACACGGCAGCACACCCCCAGCTGGTGAAACGTGTCACCCAGCATGAAAAAAATCACAAGCAGCTCTACCCGCTCGTACATGTTTCACGTCAAAGAGCACAGTGGACGTCTGATTCGACAAGGAGGTCACATAAAGCGTCACCCGCTCATTCTGCAGGTCCACGACCGCTGTCTGGTTGATTGGGGCGCCATGCTGATCAGGTCTCACAATCTGTAATGACTACAAGAAACTGAATCTGGTACATCTTTGCAGATTGAAGGCTAAAAACACCAAAGCTGGGGTGTGAGAGAAAGCATAGCTTCCTACCCAAGAGTGAGCCTGAGTGAGCCAGAGGTATCCCGTCAATCCCAAGGAAAGGATCAGCAGGAGCAGAAGGGCTGAGATGCTGACCCAGAATGACTTGTGGGAGAAGAGGGAGCGCAGAGAAACAGTGGATCTCCCAACCTGAAAGGATTTTTGCACACATACGAACCAAGACATGCTTCTTAAAAAAACACACAGCCTGGGGTTTAAACCCGAAAGCAACAACAACAAAGTCTGCACCTGGATGAAAAAATTAAGAGACTCCTGCCAGAATACGTGTAAGTCCTCTCTGGGATGCTTACCGTGCACTGCGTCTGCTCCAAACGGCTGTCCGAACACTTCCAGAACCCCCCCATCTTGTTCCCCATTCACTGCTCCTCAGTTGGTCTCCCTTCTTGTTGCTATCAACACAGAACTGTGCTCATTGCCAGCACTGAATGAGACTCTACACCCCTGGCCAGATTCTTTTTGGTCCTCTCACATCTCCCCCCCCCCCCTCTCCTTCCCCCTCCTCTGACCCTTACATTGTCCTCCCAGTCCCCGTGTCACACACACCTCACCCAAATACCACCAAATCTTGCCAGACTTCATTCTGAAATTCTGCCTTCCTGTAATTTCCACCTCATCCTCCCTACTTCAGCAGGGATGCCCCATCTCGATTGCTCAGACCTAAGCTTACATGAGAGGAGCTGGCCGCGCTCCCCGGTACGGACAAAGGACAAAGAGGTGAGGCATGCGCAGTGAGGAAAGACTCTCTCATCGGCCAAGAAGCGATATGAGATTTCGACTTGCCGCTGCATTCAGCCGACGAAAGGCCAAGGTGACTTTAAGTGCAGGGCTCAGATGGGAATTTCCCTCTAAAGTTGAAGCCAAATAAAGCGGAGGCTGGTGTTGTGAAAATATTTGGTTTTATTAAGGATGTGTGGACACAGGGAGTAAGGTGTTCAGACAGAAATATATTTAAACATTACTGCCTTTACAAAATACACAAAGAACTCTAAAACGGGTGCAAACCCAGACACATATCACCATACTCCTTTCTCTTTTGGGTAGCACTTGCAGTTGCTTAAGGAGAGATTACATCACAGAGAAGAAAAGGACCAGAAAAGCAGAGGCTGTTCTTGACTCCAAGCACTTAAATAGGCTGAAACAATACTGAATTTCCTTTTTTAAATTAGTATCATCAATAATTTATTCTAGGCTTAAATAAAGAGTGTTTGTTTAGTCAAATCTGGATAGTCTCTCAGTCACAGACTGTAACTATGTGAAATCATGATAAAAGTATTCCCTTTATTATAGTGGACCCCAGCGTTAGAGCAGCTGGACATGTCATTCGAGCTGACTGTACCTCAGACATCATCCCATCACTTCTCAGTCTCATCCCTGCAGGGCCGGAAGGAGATCTGCAATGCTCTCCACATAATAATCCGGCACCATCCCCTGACTCTCCGTGCACCCACTGCTCTGATGGGCCTCAGCTTCCGCCACAGTGCTGACCCCAGTCAGAGTGAGGAGGGTTCTTAGGCCACAGTTGGAACCCAGCATGATATCAGTGTCCAAACGGTCACCGACCATCAGGCAGCTTTCCCGTTTCACACCGTACTGGGAAGCCACACAGTCAAACATGAAGTGGTTGGGTTTGCCCACCGTTTGGGCCTGACGCTGGGCGGCCGTCTCCACAGCCTGCAGCAGGCAGCCTGTGCCTAAGGGCAGAGGTTGAGGGGAGGTTTAGTTTTCATGTATCACCCAAGATATTATGTTGCAACACAGCCCTTCTTTTTAAAAAATATTAAAATACCTATGATATGAAGTGCTTTTAACAGAAAATGAATTGTGACAGATTTCCACTCCACAATGCTGCACAATATGAGCTGAAATGAGCTATATCCTTACCTGGGACAGCCTTTCCCCCCTCCAGAGGCAGCCGGGTGTCCCTGTTGGTTCCCACAAAAAGGCAGTCCCGCTGGATCAGGTACTGCAGGGCTCTGTTCAGCTTCATGTAACTGAAGTGTTCGTCGAAGCCGACCACCACCGCCTTCACCTCGGGATCAAGTGGCACGCTGGCCCAGTCGCTCTGCTTTCCGCTGATGTGGTCGGGTCCTACCCCGGTCTGCTGGATCCCCACGGCCTCCAGCTCCTGCTTCATGGCGTTGCTCCCTATCAGGTACACTTTGCCTTCAAGCTTGCAAATCGTCTTCAAGTACATGGCGGAGCAGTACGCCGTCCCGAACACTTCCTCCTCGGTCACGTTGAACCCCAGGGCGGACATCTTGTCCGCATACATCTTCCTCGTTTTGGTGCTGTTGTTGGTAACGAAGAACACATTTTTACCGTTCTCCTTGAGCAGGTTTATGACTTGCGGGGCACCGGGGATGGCCTGGTCCCCGCGCCAGATAACCCCGTCACAGTCGAACAGGACGCTATCAACCGACTCCAGCACCTGCTTGACAAGCGCCCCACTCAGCCGAGTGCATTTCGACCCAGACACAGACATCAGTCACTTGTTACTCAGTCACTGACCGCGGTCGACGTCGGAATTCGCTGCTTTGTACAACAGCCACACACGTCACCGTTACGGGGCCGCAAAGAAACGTCCTGTCGAGACTTTGAGGCAGTACAAAAACTGTCCAGGACGCACTTTTCGAGAGAGGGTGTGTGGTATCCTAACTCGCCAGAAAAAACAACCAGACCTTCCACACAAAGACTACTTCCGCACCGGCTTAAAGGGGCAAGGGCTACACGAAAAGAAGTTGGGGACACTTCCGGTGAGGGACTCGGCGACGCAACTATGTGACGGGAACACGAACATCCGTTCTATCTAGAAACAGGGATACAGGCTTCTGCATGGCCATATATGTCTACGGGCATCTGAGGTTGAGTTCCCAATCGTTCAAAATACGTAGATTGCAATGAGGGTCCATCCTTGCATTAAAACTCAGCGACAGCATGTGATTAGTAACTGCTGCAGTCGGGAGAATCAAATGATAATGATAATTTACTTGCTGGGTTAAACATTTTTTTGGATTTACTCTTCTGTGTTCCTGTTCTAAATTTCTTACGCGCTCATTGGAACGAATATTGGGACTTTTCAAAGCGAATTTGGAATTTCATTAAAGTATATAGTATATAAGAAATTGCTAACATGATGGATATATATTTTTTTGGGAGAAATTAAGAGTTAATTGAGAAAAAATTGAACCATAAATTCCAAAATGGTATATCATGTCGAGGTGGAAATTGTACACATATATTTTCTGTTGTCTGTTTGCTGTTTCTGTAATTAGAATTTTTTTAGTTAATTGAAAGAGCATTTCACTCTTAGGTCCGAGAATCGTACATCATATGAAGGTGTAATAAACGCTTATTATAGAATATTTTCCCTTTCAGTGCCTTTAATCTGTTTAGACCGCTGTGTGGGGTAGGGGCTGTTGCCTGCCAAGCCAATGGGCGGGTGGGTGGTCCGATCCCTTTGGCAGGTCTTTGAACCCCCTGAAACCTGCCTGCCCAATTTTATATATATTTTTGTCTGTTTGAGGCCTACCTGGCTCTCAAACAGACTGCAAGTAGTACAAAAGCAGAGGTTATGTTTGTCAACACTGACACCCAACTGCAATGGCTGATCACCTCTGCAGCCCCATCCCTGATCACTAAAAAAAATGCTACTACAGCCGAGGGCTACTCCTAAACCTGGGAGAGATTTTCTTCCCTGCTCATGGTCAGAAAAGAGAAAAATGAAAAAAAGTTTTCTTTTCTGTATCAGCTGGTTCCGTTCATGCATACAACGTCTAATGATTTCTTTATAGGATTTTGTTTTTGTTTTACCTGAGGTCATGTGACTTCCTGGCCTCTCAACCTGTCCAGTTAAATTCTGCTATCTGCACATTCAAGCTACTTCACGACACTTTTCTTTCTTAGCAAGCAAAGTTTGCTTTGGATTGGTCTAATTGCAAAATTAAGACGTAATTTGGAAAGGATTGATAAAAAATTACCATTGTCACAAGTTCCCACTAGATAACATTAAACTTTACCATAAGCACAATGAATATTTATATTTTGTGTGATTTAAGTTGCATATCTTTCTTTACATATATCATATATTCTTTACAAATAAGCCTGTAGTATTTATGTTAAAATACAGATTTTTGTTGTGTCTCTCACCCAATCTGAAAAATGTAAAACATTCAGTAGCATCAGCTGGATCTTCTGAAAGTCACAAATAGGCCATTTATTTTATTCATCTTATTTTTGACAATATTTTTACTATAACCGAGAAGGTCAGTCTCAACACACTTTCCTGTTATCGAAATTATATCTGAGTTATTATAAGCTTTTTTTTAAATACACATTTTTGGTAAGGCCTTGAGATGGGCTCAATACC
>JABUIW010000057.1:3792-39221 GCA_013363375.1 Menidia beryllina
ATCTATCTATCTATCTATCTATCTATCTATCTATCTATCTATCTATCCTGTAATTTCTGTCTTATTTATGTGATTTTTGGGGGGGATAAATCTTTAAATTCTTAGATGTGTTGAAATTAAACATACTGGAATTATTGCACAAATCCATTCAGTCCAAAAATAAAAATAAAAAAAATAAAAAACATAAATAAAAAATCTGTTCCGAATAAGCTTGAAGGATATCTTTGAATGATTATAGCATTAATTCAATCTGGGTGGTAAATAATCTGTGATAATCCCACAGGAGGGATTATGTCTAAAACGACACCCGTACAAAAGCTGTCTGACAGCAGACCTGGGTCTGAATAAACCAACATCTGGATCAAAGCGCCCTTCTCCTTGCGGCTGTGGCTGGAGACCCGGTAGCGTGTCGTGTCCTTCCATGTTTCCAGAGCAGAAATGTAAACTGTGGGTTAAACAGCAGCCAGGAGTCAACACAGGCGCCCCGCGGCTACCTTGACCTCATGTTTCACTCTTTCCCCCCCCCCCCACAGGTTAACACGCCTTCAAACGAGTCCCTGAACGTGGCATTGATTGAGTCGCTGTGGGGCGTTCGGGGGAACGGGAGCATTGATTTTTCCCAGCGGAAAACTCGGATGCTTCCAGAGGAAAAATATGTTAATGTGTGTGAACTTTTAAACCAAGTTCCCACCGGTGGAAGCTATCGGTGCGAGATATCAGAGAGAGACAACCAAGTTTCACCAATAGAAGTCCCTAATTTAGTGAGAGAGAAAAGCTGCCAATGCGAATCATTTGAAATTTGTGAAAGTCAGGAAAACACTTCGATGTTAAAAGTCTTAAATGCTGATTCTTTTCTTAGCGTTTCGGCACAGTGTCTCAATCCTCTGAAGCTCATCGCATTAGCAGGTGTCTGTTACTCTGGGACCTGCTGGAAAACACGGGTTTTTCCAACAGAAAACAGCTCAGCTGAGCATGCAATGAGAGAACGAGCTACACAATCAAATCAACCTTCATTTAGCAGTGGACCCTTATTTGAAGTTTAGTTTAGCTGGATGAGAAAATGTCAATCCCAAGCATATTAACCCTTTAAAGCCTGATCCAAGAATAAAACAAAACAATAATTTACTTTTTTTTTGTTTGAATTCCTTATTTGGCCTTTTAACAAAATATGTAAAAAGAAAAAAACGAAATACTTTTTAATATTAATAATTTATTACTATGCGATAAATCAAGATTATTTTTTGTGTGGTCTCCTGCCCCCTGTTATCAGGTATATCTCAATGTGTACAATAGGATTTTGAGCAAAGTTTTTACCATTAAATTATGCAAAAGGTGTCGGAGGCAAAACATTTCAGAAACCGTATTAATCAAATACGATACATTTGGCATTACAGGGTTAACTTTATACATTCTGGATTTCACCTCACTTACAGGAGGTCCGACAGGCCCTTTTGTTTTTGCTTTAACTTGGTTTTTAAAGCAGACTGAAGAAGTAAAATGCTGTTTTTTTCTCCTTGTTTTGAACCTTTTTGTTACCTTAATAGTGTCCAAAAACCCAAAACAGCTCATATTTCAATCCAACCAAGCAAACAAGGAGAGTTACGTCCAGGTAAATGCTGAGGACCCAGAGTGACTTTACAGATGATGTTAGGTGGCTGCACACCTGGGTGGAAAAGCAGTGAGAACCAGGGAGAGTGAAGGAGAGCCATGTGCAGGATGTTCCCTCGCTCTGAGCTGAATGGTGGGAAACAGATGCTGCCTTTTCCCTTCCTGACTGCCACTTCCTCCAACAGCACACATACAGTCCGATTAGCACATTTTTACTTTCCTTTCTTGCCCTCCTGAGCACAGCTCAGCTGGACCACTGGAGCTCCAAACTTTTTTTTTCCTTCCTAACCTTGGATCTCCATGAGCTCTGCTCTGCTATGACACTGGAGATTTTGGTAGAAGCAGCCTTTACCTGCTAATTGGAAAAAGTGGTAAATTCATTTTTTATAAGGAAATAACTTTACCTGCTTGTATGTTCCTGTTTGTGCTGCTTGTTGTGTTGTTTTGTTGTCTTTACCTTTCTTTTGACTGATCCTATAAAACTAAAGAGCCCTTTTGAGTTTTTTGAATGTTGGTGGGACGTTATACTGAAATGCACTCTACATTTTAGGAACCGGAGACCATACTGAGGGAATCGGGTCGACTCTATAACACTTAAGAACACGAAATAAGGTCCTGGTGAAGATCAAGTAAAGAATTCATCACCGAGACCCCGAAGAAGAAAGCCAATAAACTGAGAAACATCCTTCTTGCCTGCTAAGTGCAGCTTTTTGGCCAAACCGTCCCTTAAAGTGCAGCATAAATTGTTTTAGTTTAGTTTGACTCCACAAAGGCGGCTGGTTCTGACCATCTCAGCTCTCTTGCTTCTGATTGGAGGGCTGGACAGTTGTTCGTGTCTGGCCAGGAGAGCCGGGCCCACAACAACAACAACAGATGAGGGTGGAGGTTTTATTCTGAGTTTGGCCGACCGTAGCAGAGTGGGAAAATGGGTTTTGTTGTATTGGCGGGCGGCTGATTCATCCTCTCTTCAAAGCCACACAACCAGCCCTTCTTTTGTGGCTTTCTTTGGACAAAAGGGTCCACTAAATTAAAGGAACGTCCAATCAACTTGCCGGAAATGAGAGATGGAGGCGATACCAGCATTTCTCAATCACAGGGACTGCACTCGGATCTATTGGAGGAACAGAACACATCAAATGAAGATATTCTGTAGTTTTACTGGACTTTTTATAGTTTTTTTTCACTCCCTTAGATTCGCGTGTGTGTGTTTGTCTTGTCATGTCGGGGTTTGAACTGATTATGTGAACGAATCTGAAATGGTTTGAGGAGCTTGTGTTGATATGAAGCTTCTGTTCTTGCCTCATTCTGTGTGTCAGATCAGCACGCTGTCGGGATAACGAGTTCAGAGAATCTCCTCCACTTTCCCATGGCACAAAAGAATGCGATTGTAGATTAGCTCAACAGGGAGGATGCTCACAAAGAGTTGGGAATCATTAACCTCTCGTTCCTACCCAGCTATGGATTTTAAACTCTCTGAATTCTTCTCACATTTTCGCTTCCGCTCGATTCTCTTTTCAAGTCTTTTTTATGTTATTTTCCCATAAAGAAAACTTTATTTTTTCATTTTGTGTCTTAAGTTTGTCAGTAGAACTAAATGTATGATTTCGGTTGCATAAACCTTTGAAATGCTCTGTGGAACATCATATCTTAAAGCCCTCACACATTCAAAACACTCCACTACGTGGGGTTAGGAACCATGGAAAGATGCATTAATAATGTTTAATAGTATAAGAATTAGAGTTAATGCAGACATAATGCATCCAAGTTTGGGATTTCTTCACTTGTGCTTTTGGATGTTTTGTGTAGAGATCACAAAGGGGGTTTCTTATGTCTTTTCCTCCCACTTCTGGCAGGCTATTTGGTTCAAATAAAGGGCTACCTGTTGGAGCTATTAGTCTCGAAAAGGCATCTGATCATTTTCAAAAGTATACAATTAAAAGGCTAATAAATTAACAAAAGCTTAACCCCCCACGCTGGCAGTAATGACATGTTTGGTGCCTTTTACCTTTCATCTCCCCGGATATCCCAAACAGCAATTTTCTGCCTCTGGATTCTTTGCTTTAAACGTCACAGAGGCGGGAGGTTTCTCCTGGAGGATAAGATAAAGTAGCAGACAGAACACAGGCATGCTAACTGTGGCTAAAGCCTGCTCATCACCGCGTTTCAGACCGAAGGGGGGCACGTTAATGTTTGACTGGAAACGGTTTTGCATTACATAAAGCTTGGCTTAAAAATAGCCCGTTTCCTGTATCTGTGGTAAGAGTAGATACCAAACGTTTCCCTGCGTGCTGACTGTACCCTGGCGTGCTGAAACTGTGCAGCCCAGGTGAGCACAGGTATGTGACCCCTGCGCGTCCCGGGCCGGGCTGCTCTTCTTTGATCCTGAACGACTGCGTCCAATCATTACGAGGGCAGAGGGTCCGGTCTGGAAACTCCACAGCTTTTAATAGGTCACTACTGAAACGTCTGACATTCCACAGAGAGAGAGAAAGAGCTTAAAAAGAAGGTAAACTCAGATTCAGCAGAGAGAGAGAAACATGCTGGCATAAAAAATAATCCCTGGCCTTTGATTTAACAAAATAATCCTTTTTATTAATGAACAGGAAGACAAATAAACACTAGCTTGTTGTAAATGAGATAAATGACAAATGGAATTTTTAGTTAACAAGCAGAATATCATGTGACATAAAGGAAGAAGGAGCTCTTCCGACTTCATGGTAAAAATGCGCAGCTAATTTTTAAAATAAGGGCGTGTTCAGACAGTAAAAAAAAAAAGTACCGTAGTTTATTATGTGTACGGATCGGTCTGTACACATCTCAGAATGCTAACATCTGTAAAGTACACTGAGTGTTTTGGGACAAGTAAACAAGACAAAGAGAAAAAACAAAAAAGCGAATGGATTTGATGGTTGTTCAGAAAAGTGATGGAGGAACGCTGTTGGGAGCCAAACAGTTGTCTGGCATGCCACTGGGGAACCACACCTTGGTAATTAAGCACATCTAACTAAATTACAGATGGTGTGTGATGTTACTCAACAAGCTATCGAAGAGCTGCTGGGCTGGTTTTGTTGTTTTTTTGTCACCAACTGTAAGCACCAATGTGAGATTCTACCAAACATGTTTGTCCATATAAAGCATAAATGTCAAATGTATGCATTTAAAAAGCTAAACGAGTCCGCTTTGAGCATCTTTCATTATCACAGAGGTGGGGCTTTAGATAGAGGCTGTGTAGATACTAAAAAGAGAATAAAACTCAAACACAAATTCCTCCTAAAAACATTCTCTCACAGGAAAAAAGACAAAGATTCCCTAAAGAAATGGCACCCAAAGCACAGACTCATGTCTTTACCTTCCACTTCCAATTCACTGATAAAGGCCGCATTTAACAATGTGGTCCTAAACCAGTCCAAGCTCCAATGGCTTTTATAGATTTCGCCAGAAATCAGCTGGACTTACTTCAGGTTTTCTTCTAGTTTCTGAGTGACTGGTGAAGATTTCCGGGTCTTCCACTCGAATCAGATCTCCTTGTGACCCATTGGGATGACGTGTGGTCACCATTTGCTCCAGTTCACAGCAGCTGAAAAGAGACCGTTTCTAGAAAAAAACATTTTAAAACTCAAGAACGTTCATCCACTGAGAGGGTGTGCCAAAACTTACCTGGACATGCTTTACCTGCCATCCTGCAAAAGAATGAGCTTGGGCACAGAGGGGCACCTAGGGGGGAAAAGCTAAAGTCTCCAGTTGGGACAGACCCACAACCCCAACAACTCTGCCAGTGTTCAGGCTTCCTTCAGGAAAGAATGCCAATGTCCCAAAATCAACAGAGCTGGAGTCCCATGTTCCCCATCCCTAAACCAGCATGTACATATTCGTGTGCACATATGTGGGTCACAGTGTGAAAAACAGCCCATTTCTCCACATCTGCCCTCACCGAGACCAGAGCCATCGGCTCCTAGATTTGAAGAAGTAAACAAAAACATAAACCCAACTGACCCGGCTACTTAGGAACATCCTCTTTAGTGAACCCACATCAACACAAACGTGGTGTGACAACTTCATGACTGGAGATAATTACAACGCATGACTCATGAGTTGTTGCTGCATCTACACACACACACACACACACACAAACCTGCTCACACTCACAACAGCCCCGGAGGAGAAAACAGACACTTTTCTAAATAACACGACACCTGTAACAAACAAGACCAATACTTTATTTGTACCAATTAGAAAACATTAAAAAACAAGAGCTACTGTTGTACATTTATGGGTCCAAAATAGATCAGCGACTTCAAAAGATGATTAATCGTACGTTAGATCGGGGTGGTCCCATTCTCCATGGGCTCGGTTTAGATCAGTTTGGACTCTCGGACGTTCCTGAAGGGCACGCTGCTCTGATGCCTGGATGACAGCTCTCTGAGGACAAAAACAGAGGCAAAAATAAATGCGATTCATTACAAAAAAAAGATCATCTGGGTCTAATTTAATCCCGTTATCAGACTGAGTGTGGTGTGTGGCCAAATGAGGGCATGTGATGCAGGTTTATTTCATTAACATCTCCAATTTTATTATTTTTTAAAAAGATTTTGTTTATTTGCTGGAGTTGTTTCAGTTAATAATCCCATGCCAGCTGCACCACAGTGTTGCATCATGACTCTCATCATGACACACTCATCTGCCAAAGCACACAGCTTCACATTTGCTAACTTGCAAAGTTCACTGAGCTTGAAAAGAAATTCAAGCCTCGGACAAAAAAAAAAAAAGACGTCACGTGTCTTTCCAACTTTTAAACTGTTTCCAAATCAAACGCCATCCTGAAAAGTCTCGGACCAAAACACGAACTCGGGAGTCGTGACTTCACTCAGAAGTCTTTCCACAAACTAAACAGAAGCGAGGCTTCTCGGAATACATTGCCGGGATGACTGAGGACTGGGGGCTGAATGGGAATGTGATTGAGCCGTTCTGCGTTGCAGTGGGCCTCAGCGCATTAGCCACGGCGGCTTTAGCTGCATGTGGCTGGAGACGAACCCGAGCCGAGGCCTCAGTCTGGTCCTCCTGCAGCACATTTTCTATAGACAGCATTCAGGGACAGGCTCCATAGTCACTTGAGACGGGCTCCACTTTTACTCCTGATGAAAGATATCAGGAAGTCAGTCTTTATTACTGTTTAAATACTCGACTTAAAGGCAGCATTATCCACCACTATTTTGACCTATATATATACACACATAGTTTTTTTTATATATATATATATATATAAACATATGGATATTTATATATATATATATATATATATATATACACACAGACATGTATATATTTATATGCTGCTGGGATTATTAAAGTATTTCTGATTCTGATTCTGATTTAAATGACCTCATATGATTACTGATGAAGGAAAGAGATCAGAAAAAGGAGTAAAGTAAGACAGAATATAGAAATCTACAGCTCCAGTCAAACATTCAGACATAGACACTCATTCAAAATGAATGGGAAGGAGTGGCTTAAACAAAAAAAAGAAATTATACCCACCCACCCACCTGGAGTCAAGCATTGTTGACAAGGACGCAGACCAAACATACCCCTGCACAATCACTGGATCTGAGCCTGCCTGCTTAATGACCCGTATATGTGTGCACACACACACACTCACACACTCACTCAGACACACACACGGGCTCCATGCGGCAACAGTTCCTTTCACTTCAGGTGGAAACCAGAATTTGGAAAATAAATATGGCTTCCTGCCCTCACACGCACCAAAGTACAGTCACTAGAACCCAATCCCATAAAAAGCCACTTTGTTGTAAAAACTACATCAGTCTGAAATCTAAAATTCTCCAGCCTACGATTGATGCCACATGGAGTTAAAAAAGTGGCCATCTTATAAGAAAGGCAGTATTTTTTGGAAAGGAGGACAAATATACCACGATAATGTTTCCGTGTTAAATGTGGAGCTAATGACGACATCATGTTATACACACATAAGCAACATAGTGGCGGTCATAACACACAGAACCAGCTTGTTTTTAAAAAAAGAAAAGAATATTTTTAACTCAAACACATTGTTGCTTTAGAACATTTTAATATTTGCAATCCTCAGTATTTTAGCTCAGATGGCACATTGTGTAAATCGGAGGCTGCAGACAGCGGGAAAGTTCAACTTCACCTCACTAAAAACTTGAATTTACCCTCCTGTCAAACAAAATGACTGAATTAACTCATTGACTGCCAGCCATTTTCAGAACAGAGAGTCGCTCACTGCCAGAGTTTTTTGAGAATTTTGACTGATTTTTCAAGAGCCACAGAATAGTTTGTGCTTTGACTATGTAAACACCGAACACACCAAAAGAAAGAGCAGACTCTCTTCTTTCATCAGGAAAAAAGATTTTGTTTCTACCTTATTCCGTTCTTCTTCGACGTGCGTCTCACCGGCGCCATTTCTCTCATAGCGAACCATTGCGTTTGTTTTTATTTGCTTACAATCTATGCTAATCTCCCATCAAAAGTGGCACTGCCCCCTAGAGGGTCAATTTGTTACTACATACTCTGTCTAGAAGCCCATATTTACGGAAAAACTTTCGCCGATCGTCCCCCAAGCCACTCGCATTGAAAAACATAAAAGACGTCTATAGACGTCTTTGGCAGCGAACGGTCGGATTTGAAAAGACGTCTATAGACGTCTTTGGCAGCGAATGAGTTAAATGAGTTTCTATTCATGGCAACATATAAGGGAAATAACTAAATAGTGATGGTGTCAGGTTAGGACGGGGTTGGTGGGAGTTAGGACGGAGGCTAACACACCTGTAAACTCAGTAAAGCCAAATTATGCTCTGTGCTGCGTGTGAATAATTTATATTTAGTTACACGTTCGGGACACAAAGGAAACTGGAGAGACTCCGGCAGCTTTGAGGTACTGCGACTCAGCAGGAAAAGCCCAGCTGGTCTCAGTGAATCAGCTCTCTGGGTCTTCCATGGCCTCTTAGCTAAGAGACGTATCAGTAACACCCGGGGCCAGAGGCCAGTTCACCTGCAGTGTGGCGCTTTGAATTCACACTCAGAATAACGAGAGAGGTTCAAATCAATTCTTTAACTAAAAAAAAATAAAAAATCTCTACAAAATGCTCTAAATACAGCGAACACTACGCTGAAAATCTCAATTTATTCCCAACACGACAACAGCGTTTTGATCCAGAGGAAGCAGAAAAAAACTGGAAGGAACAGTTGACTGGTACATATGAATATTCAATGAGAATGTCAATTTGTTTTAAGGTTGTGCTTCAGAAAAAACGGATATTTAATAAGATAAAAGCTGAAACCTCTCGTGAAGGACTCTGACCAGCTGATGTTCTCAGACAAGCAAAGACCCCATAAAGTGTTCGATGTGTCGGCTCAAACAGACGTTTACTCTGCGTAAAACTACAAGAAAAAACTGTGCCAGTGAGGAGACAATGGCTCCATGTGAGGGCCGACTCAAACAAAGGTTACAGGCGGAAGGAAGAGGGAGATAAGGAGGAGCTAAAAAACTATTTAGCTCTATCTATGTTGATGCTACTCTGAGAGACAAGAACAATCGACCAAACCGAAGCTTAGTCAAAGCTTCACTCTCTTTCCTGTCTGCTTATTTAACCAACGTAAGTCTGTCGGACAGCTCGGTGACAAGTTCTACCCCTCACAGGCAGAGAAACCCCCCCCCCCCCCCCAGCCTTTCCCACCTCTGCTCCCTCATCCCGTCGATGCTATGGGAGATACGCCTCACAGGAGGTGGTGGGAAGTTACTTAAGAGCTGGAGCATGACAGTTTATTTAAAAACAACAGAGCTGGGGATCGGGGTGTGGAAATCTGAAACCATTTCCATGAGGGTCGATTTATTTCTCAGTCTCAATACGTTTCAGACTTCCAGGAATCTAAACGAATCCGTCATCTCTCACCCCGATGATCAACAAATCCACTGTTGTCTCAGTCTTAAGCGGCTCTTTTGGCGGGAAGCAGGAATCTCTATGAATGCCTCTTGATTCAAACCTACCCAGAACAATATTGTTGTCACTTTTAGACAGATTAGAGAGGAGGAAGATTAGAGCGTTGCAGCTCGTTTATCTACATGGGATGATGCCAAAGCGTGTCATTCTGTATCCTAATGATGAAGGAATAAAATGCTATATTCTTTTATTCTTATGCAAAATACAGCTAATTTAACTGGAAATGTGTCAAATTTTGGGAAAAGTGGCGTTCAAATGGCTCCGATACGGAACAATCTATATAGAAACGGGAAAATTTAGGCCTAAAAGGAGTAAATGTTCTAATTTCAATCAAGAGGGTAAAAAATAAAACCTTTTTCTTTTTTTTTTCCAGACATGAAAAGCAGATTCTCATCCTTGAAGAGAGTTTAAAAAAGCGTGAGTGTTCAGACATTCTTTAATTAGGTAAATATGTGGAATTATCAAAAGAAAAGTCTGAACAGGATATAAAAAAAAAAAAAAAAAAACACTAATTACCACATTTTATGTTTTATAAGCCTTCACAGGATGAAGCTGTGCAGGTCATGATTCCATTTCAAATTCATTTCTGGACTTCTTTTCAATGACATAAGAGTGATCCTCAAACCAAATGAAAACGTCACTTCTGTCAATTAGATTAGGAAAATGGAAGTGGAAAATAGCTCAATGGCATCTCAGAAATCCAATATTAGACTAATTTAATTTCATTAAATGGTTTTTTTTTTACAGGTCTTTCTAAAGACCAAAACGGGTATTTCACCTTTTACTGAATGACGTCAGTTGAGGTTTGGGAGTTTCATAATGAGCAGTGTCACTTATTTTCTCTTGTTTTGTTCTTAAAGGTTAGAATTAAATTAGAATCGGTTAAACTAAATATGATAAAACCCAAAGCGACAGGAAGGTTTAGTCGTGAATGACGTTTGAATCCAGTCGAATGCTTTGTTTTCAAAAGCTAACCAAATCACATAAACAAATGAAGCCAAACGAGCCCGGAGGGCAGAAATATGAGCGTGATAAATAAATCATTCATCACCGAATGAAAGTGCACGCAGCACCTTTCGCCAACGAGGACTGAGGGCGCATTGTGCTTTTATCCAGGCCTCATTTCCTTCTCCATTCATAACCTTGAAGGTGTTAGCATGTCAGTCATTAACTCTGACCTCTTCCATTCAGACCGGAGCTTTTCACTTTGATTGAAGATAGGCAACAACCTCTGACGCTTTCCTATGTGACGTCTAAAAAGAAATTTTCTCCCATTTTTCAGCGGGGGAATGACAAATTCTTTGTTGCACGGAAATAAAAAATGACAGGTCTACCACACAGAGCGATTTACGCTCAGTCCATAGCGTAAATCGCAGGTATGAGGGGAACTCTTTCCATTCAGCCCTCACAAAAAGAAGGGTGTGTGGTCCATTCATGGTTCACTCGCTTTTACATTTGTACCTGTTGGCTTTTGTCCTCCTTTCTAGATAAATAGCAAAGCTTACAGTATTCTGTGCTGGCGCCTTGAGGTGAGCCCCTCTTAGTAAAAACTTAACCCGTTAAACACAGGATGTGTGCAGGTTTTTACGACAAAGGGGGATAAGTCAGATCTAAACTCGTGAAAAATGACCAGATATGTGCCTCAGGTAGGAGACTTAAGAATTCAATGGTGTTGCTTTCATACGGGACCAATGAGAGCATCAAGAGGACGACAAACAGCTAACCTGGAAGCTGGTAGAAAACTGTGGTGGAACAGCCACTGGAATAATCAGAACCTCAAAACTCATTTTAAATCATTTAAAAGCCACCAAACTGCTGAATAGGAAGCTGAAAATGAAAAAAGAAGCAGCAACCAGCTGCAAACCCAGAAGCTTCTGCTAATCATGCAGCTCTCTCTCGCTTTGCTTTCATTTGTACACAACCAGTTACTTTCTAATAAATGCTGGCTGGTAATTTTGCGACAAACAGAATGCACGACTTTCCCAGGAATCGAACAAAAATCCCGGAGTGAAGGCATCTCTTTAACTCATTGGCTGCCAAAGACGTCTATGGAAGTCAATTCAAATACAACCGTTGACTGCCATAGACGTCTATAGACGTCTTTTATGTTTTTCAACGAGAGTGGCTCGGGGGACGATCTGCTAAAGCTTGTCCGTAAATATCGGCTTCTAGACAGAGTATGTAGTAACAAATTGACCCTCTAGGTGGCAGTGCCACTTTTGATGGGAGATGAGCATAGACTGTAGGCAAATAAGAAAAAGGTAACGGTTCGCTATGAGAGAAATGGCGCCGGTGAGACGCAAGTCGAGGAAGAATGGAATAAGGTAGAAACAATTTTTTTTTCCTGATGAAAGAAGAGAGTCTACTCTTTCTTTTGGTGTGTTCGGTGTTTACATAGTCATAGCACAAACTATTCTGTGGCTCTTGAAAAATCAGTCAAAATGCTGAAAAAACTCTGGCAGTATGGGACTCTCTGTTCTGAAAATGGCTGGCTGTCAATGAGTTAATAACACACAAAAAGAGAAGCGTGTCTACAGAAGAACACTGGAGGGAAAATATATCTGGCAGTCTCTCACTTTGGCCTGAGGTGTGTTGCTCTGTTGGGTTGGGACCGTGTGCCCGAGGCCTTCTGGGAAAACACATGCAGTCCTCCATCAATTAAACACAGAGGTGTGGAGTATCACTGCCAGTCTTTTCGCTGGTGTGTGAGCCTCAGAAAGTTGACATTCACATGGGCCAAACCTCCTGAGTTGAGGCCGTTTCAGACACGTCCCCAGCAGCAGCCGGGACTCGCTGGGAATCTGGAGGAAGCTCATGAATGATTGAGATCCCGGTGGTGTCGGGTGTGAGGGGGAATGGAAATCAAACAGAGTGGAGAGCATGCAAACATTCTTTTCCAAAAGTCCAAAAAGGTTAATAGAGAAATAAAGTGATACAGTGCTGGGTTGGTCTGAGTTAAAGCTTTTAGAGGGGACATAAAAATGCCTTCCATGGTTCACAAAGAGAGAGAAAACAATTAGAATTGCTCATTTTTGTTAATAAAAATACAACTATAATAGCCTAACTCTATAAAACAGGATCCAGATTATTCCATGAGCATGGATAATTTCTCATTCTGAGAACTTTAGGAGGCTTGGACATAAAAAATTTATTTAAAAAAATATTTGTAAAAATCTGATTGTAATGGCATGAAGAAAATAATTAAGAAAATCCTAATTATTTGATTTTTAAATATTAAAGAAAAAAAAATTTTAGGACACTTTTTTGTTAGACAATTCTTTATCAGAAATGAGGTGTCTGAGCATCAAATAATGCCATAATGTTTCCGCTCTGCCTTTGTTTCTTTAAATAGGATCAGCTGTTAGTTTTTGTGCGTTTGATCACTCAACACAACCCTGTTACACAACACCTTTACAACTCCACTCATGCATTTCCCTTAGCTGTGCTATAAGAGGCATAATTACATGTGCGACTCCCATGCTTGATGCTTTCATCGATATGAAAATCTGATGCTTTTCTGCGTCGTTACCCTTTGACGAGACGCATAAACAAACTCAGAGCTTGTGAGTGAGCGCGCACGTGGGTATAAAACATGTGTACACAAACAGATTTCCCCAGTGTGAGGAGATGAGAGGTGAGTACAGGATGTGACAGTGGCTCCCACACTGCTGGGCTTACGACCGACAACACGGGGGGATCCGATGACAAGCTCCAGCCCACACATGCACACAATCACATGCACAGCCTCACATGCACAGGCGCACATGCACAGCCTCTTGCAGCATGCGCAGGCTGGATTCGCCCTGTCTTTTTCCCCCCTAAAGCATGTCCCCTTCTGGCAGGCTGCAGAGTCCCATATGTTCCGCTGTTACGTTGTGGGAAAACTAGGACTAATTGGTTGGACCTTTGCACTTTTATCGCTGCCCCCGTAAACACAAGAACAACCACCGGTATAGCCAACCCCCCCCCGCCCCCCCAAGATACAGCGCAAGTACAGCCCTGATCCCAGCGTTTAACCTTTGACCTGAAAGAGGGAATAATAAATACGATAACGTTCTAGTGTTAGCGTAGAGACGATATTTACCACAACTCAAGATTATATAAATCTGCATGTAAATGTGTCTTAAACTATTTAATGAATTAAGGAGGGAATAAATGTATCCTACCAGGATATACAACATGTGTTATAGTGTCATCTACTCTAATTAAAAAAAAAAGAAATGGCATTTTTTTGGTTTCAAAACGCCACTAGAACTATGGGGAAACACATAAGCATTATGCATGCGATGTAAACAGGTAATGGCAGAGTTCGTCTAAAATGTAGAACATTGTGTTCACGTCTGACTGCCAGATTACCGGTTGAACTCGTTACTTGGCGCATGTAATGCGCTTTCCTGCCAGTCAATCTGTCAGTCACGCTGCTCTTATCAAGTCGATATCTCCCACACGCGTGTGAGGCGGAGGGCCGAATCCTACAACCCCATCAAAACCAGTCAGAAAACAGACACCTGTCTCTAACCCTAAATATTCCACATCACAGAGAGGCCCTTTTTTATTTTGCTTCTTGAGATATTTCAACTTTCACGGCCCATTAAAAGCTCTCTGGACTATGACCTGATCAGCTGTGCAAAAATGCTAGCACTCTGGCAATTAGCACTAAACATAAAGCCTGAATCATCAAATTTAGAATAAAAATACCATTAGAAATATTTACATTATCTGGCATTAAATGAAAAGACTAAGTTAAATAATGTGAGAAGATGGAAAACTAAACTAACAGAGACAAATGGTGACATATTCTGAAGTTTTTCTCAACCACATCTATGTGTTTATTCCTTTTAATCAGTTAGGCTTGATTACTTTTATTATCGTGAGGACGGACAGGCCAAAAATTATATAACGGAGCATTTTAATCTAAAATTAAATTTAACAGCTGCAACTTTGGTGGGTTTTACTGAAATGTAAAAGAAAAGTGAAAAAAAGGGGTTATGACTATTTTGCTCCAATAACTTAAACTGGTTTATTTCATACGATACCAGTGTGATTTGTCCATATTAAAACAAACATAAACCTTTAAGGAATCAGAAAAATAAAAACATCCACCTGCACGTAGGCAGTGACAAAGGAGAGGAATGTTTTTCATGCTTGGAAAGGGTGGGGGCCACTTATGTATTTTAATACCGATGGCTTAACCCACATTTCAGTGAGCTGTTTTTCCCCACACACCTGTACACTAAAATTCCAAAAAGTCCAGAGATACCAGTTTCCGGAAAAAAATTAAAAACATAAATAACTCAACCGTCAGTTGTCGTGCTGTGTTTACGTCCCATGAGACGGTTGGGAGGGAACAAAATGTTCACAAGGTGCGTAACCCACTGAACAGGAACCTGTAGGTCTATTCTGGAGCAGTGTGGACCCGCCCTGAGATATCATGGAAAACTCACCAGGAGGCGTTATCTCTTCTCGTCACTCCCTCACACGTTCATCTTACATCGGAAAGAGCACAACACTAAAGGTTTAGCAACAAACCGAGAACTCTAACTGTGCTGCTTTGGTGCATTTGGGTTTGGCACCACAGCCAAAACAAATAAAAACAATTCTTTAAGTGCTTAAGAGATTGTCAGAATGGGGAAAAAATACAGCAATGTTTTCCTGTATGTGGCACTTTTATCTGACAGCATTTAATTGCTTTAATGTGTAGGAGTATACATGTAAGCTGAAATATTTAAGTCCAACAGAATACTCTGTTAGCATCTCTAACTTTGGGGATATTTTAAGTATTTCTCTCAATTCATTATCTGTTTTCATCATCTATTATTTGACATCTCTATTTGTACTGTATGTATGCCCCAGATACAGATATTTATTCCAAATGACTTTGCAATAATATTGCAAAACATAGAAAGAGAAATGACAATGACAAATGTAACTAGCAGTACTCTTGAAATATCTTACATCGGAATAAGTCTGGATCTTTATGGGTTAAATGTGGTATTTTACACATCCTGAGATCAAAACTAGTAATAAAACTGACTGTTTTTAAACAGATTTTTATATTTATGGAGTGTGAATTGAGGTGGGCCAATTATTTGGCGTCGTGTAGACAGAAAAATGACCTTCTCTTAACCACCTCCCCTGCAATTTTCACGTTCGACAAAAGCCGAGAGAAAAACAGGTCTGGAAGACTGATGATGCGGAGTGTCTATAGAATAAAAACACTTCCTACGACCAAAGCCCGAAATCAGCCTAATGCACGATTGCAAGCTGCTCATTTGACTGTGAAGCCTGACTAACTGTGTGATGTGGTTTGCTCTGCTTACCGCGCTGACTTTAAGTGTGAGCACAGCATCCGTCATCTGCCAATAAAAGGGATTATTTTGGAGGTTTGACCCAGTTAATGACTGGTAAGGTTCTCCCAACTTCCTACATTCTGTGACAGTTCATCAGATCAGTGACACCGTTAATGACTGAAACCAGATCTCTGCTCCAGTAAATTGTCATGTTGCTACCGTCCAACAACATGCAATTTGGGATTTTCATCCAGTCGTCCCTGTAACTTCCTTCCAAAAGTCGTCTACTGGTGTTCATTTTTACCAGTCTAAAGACAAGTTTAGCACTTTATTAAATCTGAGCATCATCTCTAAGCGGCAGTATCCATAACAGTCGCTTTAGTTGCATTAGGTAAGTTTGAGTCATTCTAAGCGGGAGTCTATTTGAAACTGGAATCAAGTTGTTATTGTATTATATTATATTAAGTTGTATTATAACTTGTATTATAACTTCTGGCTATTAAATGACAACATATTAGATTTGGAGGTTTGAAATTCATATTCAAACCTCCAAAACCAAGGTGTAAAATGAGTTTTTACACTTAAATGAATAATCTTTTTGCTGTTCATTTCAAGGAAAACAGACGGTGATCGCGAGGGGTTAGGGGAGTGATGCAATCACGTGTTTTGTTGGCAGCCCTGCCCGCACTGAAGTTCAAAGAGACTCACGTGGGACAGTGACAGTAAAAGACAAAGTCAGGCAGAGCCGCATGCAATTTTCATCACTTACGAAACAGCTTTATGACTTCAAACTGTCAGAACTCGTTTGTTGATCTTACTTGATAAGAGCGGTGTTGTGGTGCTCTTCCCTTTGAGGAGCGTTGATGGACTGAGGACATGAAGGGGTGGAGGAAGATGGAGGAAGGGTGGAGGACCGCAGGGACGGAGGGAGAACAGAGGAGGGAGGCGTGTGGTTCAGGGGCCCCTTGCCATTTCGAAGAAGACGAAGGGACCGGGCCCGGACATGGTGAATGATGCTGTGGTTGCTACGACGATGGGCCACCTTTGCCGAGGGCCCTGCACCTGGTCTTTTGAGGGTTTGTTCACATCTGGAAACAGAATCAGAAAGAGCTGTGTTAAGTTTGGACCCTGAATGCCCTTAAATCCACATATCAAACCTAAGAAGTACACAAACACAGCTACACCAGCACGGCAGATCAATCAGAACACAACATTTGTAGTCAATACAAAGAGCAAGATCCACGTCGGGAGTTTTTCATAAATATCGCTATCAATGCACGGCTGAAACGCTAAAGCACTGCACACAACTCCCATTGTTCTGAGATGCTCTTTATCTCGCGGTGCCACGTGAAGTAGCTGCTCATTAAAGAGAAGGCTGGTTCTCAGTGAAGCCCAAGAGGGAATGAACGTGCACACATCTACCATGTTTCATGTCGTGAACAGTTGGCAGGAATTCAGCTGCAGCACAGACAATACGAAGCTCTATAGAAGTTATTTCTACACACAATAAAGTCTTAACGACGGGGTCAAGTAACAAAAAAGCAAGACCTGACCAAGTCACCAAGCTGTTGGACATATCATGAAAAACTACTTTACATCTGATCTCATTTTAAAACCTGGCGGGCTGCCTGCCTTTTATGCAAAGATCTGATGTTTGTGAGCCTTTGGTACATTTGGGTAGATAAAGACAAGACGCAGAAAAACAATCTGAACAAACGTGAAGCGATCTTGTCCAAAATCTTAAACGCCTGCGTGTAGGTCTATAACATGACGCGTGAAGTTCTGGTGTAATGATGCTCACAAGGCTTAGGGCACACAGGGCATCCCTTAGAGGAGTCAGGGTCCTGACCTGAAGATAAAAAGCATCTACTGCCTAGGAGTCAGAAAACAGAGTGCATGTCAACCTGTTGAGACAAGCAGCAAAGAAAGGGGGAATTCTGAGACCTGAACGCCATGTAGGAAAACAGAGCATTCCTTCTATTGTTACAATTCCTCTTCGTGTACGTCGTTTTCTGTTTTGTCTACCAGTTCCCCAACAAATTCAACATGTCTGACAATAACTCTGAGGACTGTCCTGTGAGGAACAGAAAAGACAGCGAGCCACCGTGTTCTGAAATGACTAACAGATATGTGACACAGTCGTGGTATGATGTCAAGTGGCTGTGATATTCAAGTACTGTGACCTTTACCCTCACTTAACCCACGAAAGGTCCCAAGTCTCTAATCTGTGACCCCCCCTCCTTCCCCCACGGCTGAACTAGATATGATCTCAATCCGTCCTGACCAAGCTTACGAATGTTGTGCAACTGATAAAACATCTCGGATCTTACAATAAATCCTAAATTTGCACCCGCATGGTTTCAACCGTAGTTTACATAGCTGGAGATCTTTTGGCTGAATCGCTTCTGTTGGCCAGAACATCCACGTTTTCCACGTGTTCTGGCTTTTGCCAACCACACAGCACCGTGCACACCGTGAACCCGTCCGCTTAATAAGACGCCACGCTGACGGAGGCCTTATATAACGTGCAACTGTTTTTTTGTTTTAAAAAAGTAGATCACTTTAACTATGAACACGCACTCCCAGTTATCTCCGCTAACATCCAGTGCTACCGAGATAGGTCTCAAAGCTTTAACTGACTAAAATATGCTTATTAAAAAAAGGAAAGAAAGGCTGAATGCATTAGATATTTATGACTTCCTCTTCTGATGAATCCGTGGCTTCGCAGAGGCTAAATTATACAATGAGCTCAAACAAGGGAGCTGCAAACCATTTTCACATGCCATTCCAGCACAAAACCAGAACTGCACATCAAATGTTAAAAATATGTTGACGTTGTCCTCATTTATTTTTTCCATTCCCCCATTTCCATTCCTTTATGGTGTTGGCTATAAAAACAGACTTTAGAGTTCAAGCTGACCACAAAACCAACCCTTTTTACCCAAACTCAGGAGTAAATAAAGCTGTATTGACTTGACTATATAGGACTATTCTTATTATCAGATTTTAAAGAGCAAGGTTCAAACACCTGCCACAAAGCCTTTCCAGTGCCATCCTTAACTGATTTTCTGCTCAATTACAGTAATCCTTTGGCTGACCCCTGATGGCCCACAGCCTGCTTCCAACGACCTGAACAGCTCCACACAAAGAGCAAAGCTGCGAGGAATGACAAGTATGCTCGAGACATGCACACGTGCATGCATACGCGTGTAGGGAGCGCACACACAAACAGGAGCCCCACGCACCACAGTGACAGCCAGTTGTTGTCAGCAGTGTGCAGACTGGAGAGGGGGGGAGAAAAAAAAAAGCAACATTACAATGAGAGGATTAGAAAAGTATTGTGAAATTCTAAATGCGGCTGGAAAGTGACCTGGTTTTTATCACGAAGAAACAAAAGCCTCAGACTTTGCGGAGTAGTAGAAATCTGAAGCACCAGACGAGGGGAGCGAGTTTCAGAGGAGATGGAGACGGCCCGCGGCAGGCTGAGCACGTTAAGGTGGACTTAAAGGTACAGTGTCCAACTTTGGCCAGATGTGAGGACGTTTTCCACACTGTGTGCCATTTATAGAGGAGTAACACTGGAAAGGGGGGAGGGCTTTTCAGCCGTGTGGTTCCAAAGTGTAGCTTCAACAACACACTCACCTTATACACAAATGAGAAGCAGACAGTGGGAGACGGCAAGTCAGATGTTGAAATATGACAGTGCTAAGCGTCTCGGGCACACAGCAGCAGACTGATAATCAGCAGCTCGCTGACTGACAACAGCTCTGAGGACAAAATCATAACTCAGGAAGGAATTCATGACTGTAAATTACAAAGGGCATTCAAAGTCCAAGCAGCTGCGGAGAAGCTATTTAAAAACGGTGGAAATCAAAGACCCAGATACTTATGGGACCATAAAATAAAAAGGTGATGATTCAAATGAAAGAGGCTGTCGTGAATTATTGCTGCTCTCTGGAAAGAGGACAATCCTTCAAAATTTATTATGACTTCCCAAAAGATTTGAGGTGGTTTTGCTATTAATCGCATTCAGAGTGCACTCAGTGCTGTTCTTTACACAATACAGAGGAAAAGGAACAAGTGTCCTCAGATTGGCACCACAAGGCTCAGAATGACAAAGTGTCTGAGCAGTGTTTCGTCCCTCCTCGGGGCAGCTCGGGCCACAGCGATATCCGGTGTGTCGTGTCCGGCTCGTGCCGTTTGACCTGTCCTCACCTCTCAGGTTTCCCACGGCCAGCTGCTCCTCTGACAGGGACGGCTCCCTGAGCCACGGGCGGAGGGACTCCACCTTTCGGCTGGCCTCTCGACTTCACCTCAAAAAGGAGAAACATGGAAAGTGAATGGGTGAGGAAACGGTTCAGAGATGGGTCTCAGGTTGAACATAATCCGATTAGTGTTATTACACTGCATCAACAAGACACCTGGAATATTTTCATCACAGAGCTTGCTCATCGGAACTGATGGAAGTCTCCAAGGTGCTAACGAAAAATGTGTCAGGACATAAATAATTTGGTAATTTCCATTCATTCAAAAGGCATAAATTATGTCCCAGCATAATCATTCATTCAATAACTTATCTAATTCTGAATGAAGTTGCCCTGCTGAAGCTGTGCAGCTGCCACTGTGCTGGCACCAAAAAAAATACCAGCAATTGAGGCAAAATGTTTAGAAAACCCATGTTACCAAATATTATGAAAGCTCATCACAGTAATAACAGGGATAAGCTCCATTGTATCAAGTGATTTCCATCAGATGCCAAACTCTATGAGCTTTACTCCCCATACTGGCTTAGGAAGAAGGATTTAGCAACTAAATGGAGCCGTTGAAACTCTGGCTGCCTGACACTTGGTGCTTTGTTTGGGGCTTTAGGACTTGTGGCTATAAGAGGGTCATGATCATTTTGAGAGCTAAGGAAACCTCTTGATTAGGGGACTTTGAGAGTCTGCAGAGAGCAGATCTTTCAGGGAACACTGGCCGAGGTTGAAAGTATATAGAATGTATATAAATATATAGATGTCTTAAAGGGTTTAAGACATCTATATAAAATCACTGTAAACAAGGAAAGAGACAAAGTTTCCTTGTAAACCTTCTCATTTTGATCTCACGTGCCCCATTCTGAGGTTAAATCAACTGCAATTAGACGGAGCAGCTAAATGGTTTAGCAGGATGTGAAGACTCCTTTTCATTATTTTAAATTGATTTATTTAGAAACTGATAGATTTTGCTCTATAATCTATTCTAAAATGAATGTGTAAGACTGCCAAAATGACATTTTCATGAGGGCTACGGCTGTGCTGGACGACTTCTTTGTGACTTCCACAAGTCTGGACTCGTTCCTTCTTGAGCCGAGGGTAATGACATCAGTAAAACTCCAAGAAAATGAACAACTCAGGGTACTTACACTCAGTAAATTCAGTTTGCATCTTATTCAGATGACATAACAGATCGACAACAGGAAGACTTGTATTGTTATTTTGCAATTATAGTGGGCTAAATATAGTGGCAACTAATGAGATGTCCAAAAACCCTGAGAATAGGATTTTATAGGAGAGATATCACCTGCTGGGAAAATACTGTACCTGAGCGTGAGGCAATGAAGCTGAGGTCCGACTCCTGAACCCGCATCCAGGACTTCGCTGTCTGGGCGCAGTCTCTGGTTGTGAACTCTTCTCTTGGGCATTCTGACGCCCACTGGGGTCCAGAAAGTACCTCTGTGCCATTCGCATCACCCGGGTCAACAGGCTTAGAGGCCCTGGGGCAGAGGCTGCAGGTTCAGAAAATATCCACTTTACTTTGGAGTTATCTCCTCTACTAACAAAAGGTCAACACAATGGATTGTGCATGAAGGCATGTAGAAAATTACATGATCGCATTATAGACATTTCACCATTTAAACAACATCTGTGGCCGAAGCGTCACCGAGCCAATCCGGGGAACAAAACTGTGGTGACGCAGCTCTCTGAGTGATCGTTTTCTGAAAATAAGTTATCATTCCACTACAGGCCTCCCCCTCCTGAAACGGCTTTGTGTGTGCCCTGTGTGTACTTTGGTGTGTGAATGTGTCCTTGTTATACACAAATGAATGTTATCAGTGGCTCACCATATTGACTCAGGGGGCAGAATCTGTCTGTTTAGGCAAGCTGTGAACACAAAGACTTTCTTGTACATTGTACTGTCCGTGTTTGTGTGCAAGCACGCTCATGCATGCAATCAGTCATGGACTCTGCAGCCAGCTCTCCTGTTCAGAAAGCATGCAATTAAAGGTGCCAGGGCATTTTTTTTCTTTTTTCTTACAATGCAGTGTTGAAAACAGAAGCCGATATGATCAATCATCTTAAAGGGCAAACAAAACAAAACAAAAATAAATTAACAAATAAAAACACTGAAATCTAGCCCTGATAGAGCCGTGTTTTTTCAGGCTGCTTATTTTAAGATAACAAGCGGCTTGAAACGCAAGTGTGTCTTTGTTTTACATTGGAAGTTCAACATTTTTAACTCTGATCCTAGTTTAAGTCCAGAAGAATTTTGCATTTTCCAGAACATCCATCCATCCACCTATTATCGTAACCGCTTATTCCCTAATGGGGTTGCGGATTTTCCGGAATAAATACAGAATAATAATACAATCAGATAACATCCTATTAACAGTCCTTTGAAACAGAAAAGTCCAGATTTTGGACAGCCCGGTTTAAGTAAAGTAGGTGAAAACACTGGATAACGGTGAACTTGATGCTCTGGTGGAGGCCTAATGTTAAAGATCCTCAGTCTGATAAGCATTTCCCACATTAGCATTGATTTGTCCCCACTTGGCTTTGCAGATAAAACATTAGCAGCATTAGCTATTTTGTTGCAAAGTTATCATTAACAGGCACCATCAAACAGGCTTGTACCTGTCAGCGTCTTCATGCCTCCTGAACCGACTGAGTATTGAGTGGATCTACCTCCTGTTTCTATGTTAGCAGAGAACATTAAGGCAAAGAAATATGGATGCTCCAGGTTGAGGCCAGCTGCAGATGGTGATGACTTGCGTAATTCAGTAGCTGTGAGTCTACAATAAGGGGCCATAAAACACACACTTACTCTTTTCAGCTTCACACGATGATAGATTTTCTCTTTCTTTTTCTGGTCCGACTCGACTGGACAACGTGGCCTTTTGTTTCTCCGACTGTTCTGTAACACATCACATTTTAATTACAGGTTAGCGCCCAGAAACCTTAACTTTCAAAACAAAAGAGGCTCAGAGTCTCTCTGAGGACATTCAGTTAGTGTCCATCCAAAAGTAGAGCCGACAGTAATGAAAATATAGAAGTCATGTGGACAGATCGCTGTCCATAGGAAGGGGATTTATTAGTCATTAACAGTTGGGAGTCACAGGGGAATCAACTGATTATGCCTTGAATTCCATGCGTCTTACTTTGGGTTGCTGACACCTTTTTGAAGGAGGCCTGGAGGGCTTGTAAGATCATATGAAAACACACAGCTTGCTGCAGGACTTCCTCTCAGTGAGGCAGGTACACGCAGAACTGGGAAATCCCACATTCATAAAGTGGAGTTTTGGAGTTTGGCAGGTAAGTGCAGACTTTGGGGGGGCATCAGCAGAGGTTCAGACTTCACAAATACGACCTCCCCAAAAGTTAGGAGCTCAAAGCAAATGTAAGAAACGTTATGGAATAATTTACAAGACCAGCAGTCTACTCACAACACCACACAGAGAACATAGCAGATGTTGAGAGTGAGACATTTTAATATCTAATAGGAAATATTCATTTAATGGCAGCAACAAAAGGCTGGAAACGTGAGTGGTTTTAAAAGAGGTAGCCAGAGGACGTCACAACCAAGAGGGTCACCTGACAGCAAGTCCATAACATGATTCGCTAATAAAACGACAAAAAAAAAAAAAAAAAAAAAAAAGAATAAAAGAGCCCATTAGAAAAGCAGAGTTTTAGAAGTAAATGTGGGCAAGTGTAAAGCTATCCACTTCAATCTGAAATGGGATCCAAAAACTGGATCTGAAATTGATCATTGCAGTAGATAACATCTTTCCATGTCGTCTAGTGTAATGATCTATCTATCTATCTATTTTCTACCTTCTACTTTCCTCTATACAAAAGTGACAGACACATTTAGGTATTCATTTCCAGATTGTCAGGCCCTCTAGGCCTGAAAACACACATTTCTGTGCCATAAATCACTGCAGGGGCTCAGGAAGAGTTCCCAAATCAGTCTGAACAAAGCTGCATGTCTCAGAAAGACAATGATGGATCGTGCAGATCAAACACACCGACATGGCCTCTCAGTGGAAGCATCTGGATACTTGACTAACCAGCTTAAACATCTGGCATGCCATGAAAGACTAACTCCTTTTTTTTACTTCACCTGCAGCTGCCTCGTTCCTCACAACGGGGCCTAAGCGGAGCTGACATGCATGTCTGGTTGAGGGCTTGTACGCCGTGGGGGGGCAGAGGTAATGCAGGCTTCTAATTTGTAAGAGTGCGTATCAGTGACTCAGCACAAGCTTCAGGGATGAGGATTCTGCCTAACAGAAAGAGCCCGTCATAAAGTGCTGGAACCACTAATGCGAGGCTTCTGCAGAATCCTGACCCGGGCTATCTTTGATGTTAAGACAACTCAGTTTCCCAGACACACCCCCCCCCCCCCCCCCTGCCCTTATAGCCCGTGGCCCTCTCCTTCTGCCTCACGTCTCTTTTCCCATCCCTCCCTCCCTCCGATCCATCTCTATCACTGTCAGACATCAGTTGGAGAGGTCCCCCTTCATGACCAATTTCAAAACACCGATGTGTCACAGCAGGTCCCAGGACCTGCAGCACAAATAGATGAAGCTTTAGCTCCGCCACTGTCGGAAAAAATTCACGGGGGGAGAAATTATTCTAGCACTGTGGGCATGTTTAACCCTGATCTATCAACTCCTTTCAGAGTTTGAGGACCAAAACCGCAGCAAAGTCCTGTTTTATAACCATTTAATAGCTAGTTCCCTGTCCTCAGTTTGGAAATGTTTGGTTAGTACTTTGTGGTGTTCTCATTAGCTGATGGACATCAACTTTCCTTTGAAAGAATACGCCCAGCTATGATGACACTGGCCTCACAGCTGTAACAGCAAACTAAAAACACAATAAAAACATCACAGACACACCAACTGATTTCTTTTTCTGTGCGTGTACATTTTCATGCAGCACATAAAAAAACGGCCGGTGAGCTCACCTGCCCAGCTCCAGTGTGACTCAGGGGTGTAATGAGTGGGCTGAAACGGCTGTGTGAGTGTGTTCCAGTGATTTATTGCTGAAGCTAAATCCTGTGCAGGCGTTTCTCCCCTCCCAGAGCTGCCACCCAGCAGTTAGACATTGATTTTCACACAGCCTGAGGAAGAAAACTGACCAGAACGCAAGTCACATTTCGTATCAGGGGAGAGCTCATCTGATCATATCAACATTACCCACCGGTGGAACTCTATATGTTATTTATCCCGAGGAGGATCAGAGGCGCATGGAGCTAATCTTGACACATATTTGGGAACAAGTTCACTTACACCTTGGAAGGGGAAATTTGATGACAGTACCAGCACAGGTTCAGCTCAGAGGCTATTTGGCCCGTCCTACAATGCCCCGGGGTGACATCTCAGCAAAAAAAACCCCCGTTGTTGGTGTGAAGAAATCTAAGAAGATCCTGTAATAAGAATGGGAATGACTGCACTGATATATAAAAAGGGGGAAAAAAAATCAAACATTATGCGACTAAAAACCTGTTTTAAAACTAATACCAGGTGCAGTTTAAGAGATATTTATAAAGTAGCCTGTCCAATAGAGAGGATAGCAGCTCTCAGGAACCTTAAATTTAGTCACAATGTGTAGCATTCCTGAAATCTGCATTTTAGGAGTATGTCAGTCCTCTGGCACAAACTTCTGCTAACCACAGTGCATCAAATATGATGTAACTTCTCTTATTGTCGACTTCTGTGTACATGTGAGATGAAACAAACAGGAGGACGCCAGATGGCTTTCCACTGTGAAGGAAAATCAAAGCATTTAGGGGTCACTGGACGGGGATTAAAGTGTTTTCCTACCTGTGTAATTATCATACATTACATCCTAATGTGAAGGATGTAAATGGTGTTTGAAAATGGCAACAAGTCACAGCAACACAACCTTATGCAAACTTACAAACCAATGGACACTGGCTCCGAATCAAAGAATTCCCTTCAAATCTTTGATCAAATCTTGGATTCTGCTCAGTCACTGTAACGCGGCCAACCAGGTCTTTAATTGTTGTTTCCGTGCACGCACGCTGAGCTCTTTAAGCACAGCTTTTCGGGTCACACTAAAGTGGAACACAAGCGTTAAAAACAGACTCACTGCTGTATTAGAGTGGAAAACATTCTGGATTTTACACATCCAAACTATTACAGGTAGCCAAATATCTAAAAATAAGATAATCATGGCCTTCTAAATACTCCTCAGAGCAACATATCACACCATTACATCCACGCTGACAGAGAGAGTTTGTGGAAAGTCAGGACCACTCTCTTCAGACAGCTGAGATTACACACTCTTTTCCCATTTGATTCCAACAAGATTGAAGACAAGCTAGCAAAGCTATATTAATGCACCATCACAGACCATTCAATAACCATAGCTAGGTGTAAAAGGGGCAGAGAACTGAGCTTCTTTCAGTCGAACCTGTAATTACAGAAATAAATATGGCTCCGTTTCTAGTAATCCAGCATTCAAAGCTAGGAAGTATACGAAAAAGAGATAAACAACTACATGACATAGCAAAGGATGCCGGACCTAGCTGCTAAAGAAACAGCCCAAACCTGGACTAACACAGAACAGAGGCTGCTCTGCTCAGGGCGTTCAGCTCTGGGTTTTCTCTATGACTCAGGGATATAATGAGAAGGCATGAATGACAGTGTGTGTTTTTCTGCCCACTCTCTCTCTCCCTCAAAGTCAGTTTCGGATGACAGAGCGCTCTGCTGATTCCTCAGCGTCCCAGGATTAATGCTGATGACTCACAGCCTTTTGAAGGTTGTGTTTTGGAGCGTTCGGAGCGCGGGGTGTCCTCTGGGAGTTGGCAGGGCAGCACACCTGTGGCTGGAACTGAATAAGCTCTAATGTAAGCCCGGGGTCAGCAGATCCTGTAGCCTGGGAGATCACTGACACTGCTCGACAGCGGCTTTGAACTGCTGATCGTTCGTAGAGAGAGGAAAAACGGGATGAGGAGTGGAAATCTGTGAAGGGAGGAGAAACGCAGAGACCAACATTTTCTGTTCTTACTTATCCGACACAGAGCTAAATGACAAACTGGGACAGATCTGATTCAGATGTTTGTAAATGCTGAAATAAACCGGCTCAATGCGACAGGTATGAAAATTGGAGAGAAAGAAAAGGCAAGTCAGCCAACAGTTCAGCATAATGATGTCACCTGAGGTCACATGACAGACTACAAAGTGAGTCTTTCATCCGTTTCACAGATCAGAAGGCTTCAGGGTCCGTCCTCAAGGTGTGAGCTCAAACAGACTGGAACATCTGCCTCGCAAATAAAAGAAAGTGCCATTTAGCTGTAGTATAGAGGCAAAGCTACACCGTCTGCTCTGGCTGAGGTATGGCTGGGATCGGAATTTCCTAAGATTCAACCAAGTGTTGTTGAATTACTGTGGCTCACATCACAGAAAACCGCTTAACGTACAGAAAATATCACAGAAATTTCTCATTAAAATACTAATCAGGCATGTTTCTGAAATCTGTGAATCCAAAGTCCATGTGATGGATTGTTTCTGTGTAGTTTCTGAAAATGTTCAGACTCAAATAGAAGACATAACTGTATGCCCAATCATAGAGACGATGCCTTATACTGAAAGATTGAGGCCAGTGTTTAAGATTCCATCTAAAAGCCTTGCAGACACGATGAATTGGACTGATTCAGATGAAAGAGTCATCAACTGATCAACATCATTATCATCAAGCACCTGATTAGTCACACCTTGAACAATAATGACTTAATACACTGATAACACAAAAGGAGAGAAGAAAACTGTCAGAGTTCCCTACCGTCAGGCTGAGTTTCCTATTATAGACGACAGCTAATCACTACATTCATTTGTAATGTTATTAATTATAATGTCAAATAATGGTAAAAAGAGATTGTAATTACACTTTTAACTTAATCAAAAAATATTAACAAAACATTTATTGAAAAGGGGCTAAGGCATTCATGGACTTATGCCACAGGGACCTTGTTTTTAAAGTGTCCTGGCCATGACTCAGCCTCCAGCCATTCCATCCCCACAAAGTGTTTGGTCAGACAACACGGACAGTTCAGACACAAGAGACAGAAGTGAAAGGTGAGAGAAAAGGAGGAGATGTGCAGGAAGGAAGGAAGCAGGTCGGATAAGAGAAACGGGGGACCTTGGTAGAATATCCTGATGTTTTTTTTTTCTATGCAATGATAAGCTGACCGCATGACAAAATACTGATTAGGGGGCCGGCCTGTTTTGTCAGAGACGCTAAAGCCTGTACACACCAGAATTCATACATTTCTTAATGTTTGCACAGTCAAGCAACAGAACTGATCGATTCTTTCCATTAGGTTTAGATCCAACAGGAAGAGTTTCAACAGTTCACATCTGGAGTAGAGACGGACTACCAAAGGATGCTGCACACAACGCTAAAAACACGTTTTTTCTACCACAAACTGTGGGCGAGTTAGGATCTGTGGTAAGAGTCCCTTTTACAAGCTGGCAGTTTGGCCATTTATAATTTAAAATGTTACTTTTTTTAAGGTTAGGGTTAGGTTAAGAGACATCTTTAACAAAAAGAAACAACAACAACTAAATAGTGAAGTAGTAGCCAGGGCTCAGAAAAGCTGTTATCAATTTATAATCTGACTCTGCCTGAGTGGATGGCTCTCTTTCCATTAAAGATGACTCATGGACTTTTAGATATATTGAATGTAAAATGGACAATAACCACAGAAATAGTGAAAGGACATATGGAAACAGTGATCTGACTTATTAGGAGCACTCATGAGCTTTAAATCAAATATTTGAAATTTGAAAAGAAGGGGAAATATGCCATAGTTTTAGCATTTAATTGAGTTTTTTTAGGTTAATCAATGTTGACATTGTGCTCATATGTTTCTGTTGTGAGTTTCAGTAGCTCTGGGAGGGAGGGGGCCGTACTCCGGGAGAGGTTCATGTATGTGGAGCTAGATTACTGAACAAAGGCATTTGTTTGGAAAAGGTCCAACTACTGTAAGTGCCAACAGATGAAGGCTTGAAGTGTAGGCACACTGAGTTTATCTGGCAGCCTCATCTGCAGCATCAAAGTTGTTTACAGCTCGCAGCCCTCAGCAGCGTTAGAAAAGCGGCAGCGGAATAGAGACTGAACACTCACTACTCAAACAGTCCAAAAAAACAGGGAGGAAAAAAAATTAATTTTTACGAACAAATCACATTATGCGTTAAACCTTTAACGCAGAATTAGGCTGGGAAGCTGCAGAACATAATACCATGACCTGAAACATACTGACTGGGTTATTTAGTGAGGGAGAAAGGAGCAGGCAAACAGAGGGAATCACAAAGGCAAATGAAAACAGATAAGTCTAAGATTATGAATGAGAAGGGGGGGGGGGATTTCCGTGGGGCATTGATGGTCCATTTAGGGATTTGAAATGGAAAAAGCTCAGTCTGTTACTGCACCTTTTGGGCTTTTCTGTACATCGTGCTTTTGCTCCTAATGCTGTCTGAATGCTTCAGGCCAGTCAGACGGGCACAGCATCCATACGGAGTATAAAAACTCTTTCTTTTGTTCCAGCCCGGGAAATGTTCGTTTTAGTCACCTACAGCTTTCAGGCCGAACCATCATGTCTCTAGTGAGGGAGTGTTTCCATGTAGTTGCGTGTTTACACAAGACCAAAATAAGGAAGAATTATCATCGAGTCAAAGGACAGTAGCCGGCCGACAGATGGGGGAAAGCAGATAAAGACGCTAAAGAAACAAAGCCTTCAGCTCAGTCCGCTCCAGGAGGGATGGAACCAAGAGGTGTGCAGGTACGACACACACACACACACACACACACTTACACACACAAGAGAAGCGCATCAGCAGCTGGAAAATAACAAACTGAACATTGAGACATTTGGTCTAGGTTCGTCTAACCAACTGGTTGATCTGGACCTGCTCAGACAGCCCAACTTCACATGTGAATCAATTTACTTAATTTCAATACGTCATCTCAAGTAAACTTGTCATTATTTCAGTCCATATACCTCTAAAGCATCTTCACATTTACAACATCAAATCAAACTATCTAAATCATCAAAGTGTGAAAAAGAGCCCGTTCTTCATTTGGGATGTCCCCTTCTGTTTCACAGCCATGCCGCTGTACTGTGTGCAGGATGTTGTTTTTACACCGTCTTCCTGAAGCCGTGTGGAAAAAGCTGGTAAAGATGTCATTATCAAGGAGGAATGATCTGCTTCACACTGAAAAAGAACTCAAACGAAAACTATGAGCTAAAATGAATACTTTTCTGTTGCGTTTTCAGTACTGGAGATGACTGGAGGATGGTGTGTCTTAGTAAAGGTGAGGAACCTTAGAGGAAGAGTGGCCAGAGGGTGAATGACCCCATGGCCTTTGCCGGGAGCAGCCCATTTTCACCACAAAAACACAAAACACATGACAAACACACGGCTCAACAAATGCCACTCTGTAGAGCGGAGTTGAACTTAAATGTAGCTCAATTTAAAAAAACAAAACAAAGGTTTGACTTGTTAGTTTCAAACAGCCATTTGGAAAAACACAGAATATTAAATCAACGCAAATGCTTTTTTTGTTTTGTCTGAACAGCAACTGCTTTCATCATCATCTAAATGAACAGTGAAATCATAGAAAACGGGTCTCTTTCATGTCAAATATAGCAAAATGAGTAAATAATGAGTAAAGTATCTCTGGATTAATCTAAGTAGGGAGGCTTAAGAGACATTAAGACAAAACAGGGTCTGAAATGGTGGAATTCCCTTTTTGACGACTACTAACTTGAATTCAAAAGCCTTTCGTAATATGTAATCCAGCCTTTTGATCATCGCTGCAGAAAAGCACTCAATCATCACTTTAAGAATTCAAAAGTATTCAGTTCCAACTGTTTGCATTTCCTTGTTTTCACACAACCCCTTCAGAGCAGACAAAAGAACTCTGGCCAAACACTTACTCCCACTCTCGTGTGTGTAACAACAGTCTGGCTTAGTTAAGAACCCAGAGGGATCAGGCCCTCATCTCAGAGACGACATGTCCTTTGGAATCAAAAGCAGGTGAATTATGCTCCCGGTTTGTTTTTGTGCGCTTGCTGCTCGAGTGAAGCTGGCAGACAGGAGAAGCTCAGAGTAACGCGGCATTAAACTGTGGATGGAAATACGGGCAGCCGTTAATGCGTTTCTGAAACCCCACAGGGCCTGCTCGTGCACATCTTCAGTCATCATTGTGCACCAAGCTCAAACAAATTCAACATTTGTTGGCTTAAGAGTCTGAGAGGCTTTAGACGGAAAGAATAAAATAAGATTACTGCTCACCGAATATCTGTGAGAGGTTGAATGTTCGATTTTCCACCATTGTGAATGCGTTTAAAATTCCTCCCATTTCCTGTTTCCGTTGTTTAAAGCAGAGAATAAATATCCCATTTCAGATATATACATGGGGTTAACCCTAACCAGTGATATATTTATATCATTACATGATGAGATGAGTCAATAGTTTTGTGGCTTTGATGATAAAAACATAAAGAAGTTACACTTCTTAATGCAGTTTTTCTCCGTTCCTCCGTTTCTAAAAAGGCCACATCAGCCAAACCAGTTTTTATTACAGAATTCTGAGGCTGATTTTTATAGATTAGTGTCCTTTTCCTGCACAATCAGAGAAAATGTTAACAATATTAGCAGAGATACAGATAAGGATAAAAAACATTGGCTAGTAACGGACGCAAAACAGCAGAAATCAAGGAAAAACTAAATATTGCCCTGAAATAGGCAGAGAAAAAAAAAAGAAGTCCAAAGCGGCTTGGTGACCTCTGATCCCCTCTGAATTGTGGGGCATTGTTACCACAGTGTTGCCAGTAATCACACATAAGGAGGGCAGAAATACAACGTATTCAAGAACAGGTGAAAAAAAAAAAAAAAAAAGGGTATAATTATCCCCGAAATCACTTAAAATCAACCGTTATGACAATCCATCAACAATGTGGCACTTCCACTTAAGACTGGGAGCATCTAACATAATAAAGACACTTTGTTTTTTGTTGTTATTTTTTTAATTTTTTTTTATACAATATCATGTAGACGTTTGAAATTGAAAAATATATTTGTTTTTATGGAGACTGCCACTCATTAAGCACCTTGAGGGTTTTTTCGGCAGTTCTCCATCACATTTTCTTTTTTAGTGAAACCTAATACTGTTTTTATGTTTTTGTTGTGAAAATAAAAAAATAAATAAAAAATAAATAAAAAACTTTACACGCATGTAAAACCACAAAACAGCAGACTTTCCCATTGCCCAACGCAGCCGGAGCACATATGACCTCCTTTTTTAAATCATACAGCAAACTATGATGGACACAGAGGCTCCACAGGGACAAACGGGGCGAAAGGTAGAGAAAGCTGCAGCTGGTCTTATCGGGCAAAAAGCAAAGTTAAGGCAACAATGGCACACACACACAGGATATTACGTTGGCAGGAAAACCTTCAGGCTCTGACCCGGAGGAAAATGTTCGGGGATCTGAGCCCGTTGTCTTCTCTCCGCTTCCCTCCCACCTACAGCCTCTAATCCCCTCATCTCACACGTCTACACACTAATAATTAATAGTAATGATTCTAATCATGGACTTATGCAAACTAGCACAGAATTCCCAACCAGCTGTGGCCCTAATTTAGGAAGGAAGGATATGGATATGCAAGCCAACCTTTTCTTTTTTCTTTTTTCCCTGAAGAAATTTTCCAGTTAGAGAGTTGGGCTCATTTTTAAAAACTCCTAAAAAAACTCCTTTTATTAAAAAAAACAAACAGAAAAGCATAATTATTTTTGGGAACTCTACATTTGAAGCAGCCGTTAAAGCACAAAAGTGGGTCAAATTATAAAACAGAACATGTGTTTCATAGATATGTCATAAACTTGAGTAAAACCAGTTTAATTAGAAAAAAAATGGTTGATTATAAGATAAATCTTCTGTTATAAAGAAGCAAAAACCCTGGTGAGGTAATCCCTGCAGCTATGACTTGTTGCTAAAGGTTAATGACATCACAACGTGGTTTAACTTGGCAACTTTTCATTAGGCTGCTTTTTTTGCCCCACTAAAGAATAAAAAAACCACAAAGGAAACGGCGAGCTAAAGGGCAGATAAACATGTCCCCATATGACACATCGCCCACTCCCTAGCCAAGAAAGATTAGAAGACAAGCCCACTGAGCATCTCGTCTCAGCATTCAACACCTCAAAGGCCAGTTTGCGCTCGAATGTTGATACGAAACCAAATTAAAAGGCAAATTCACAAGATGGGTGTCTAATGATGGGAGTGGGACGGCCTCAGGGCTCAGAGAGCAGGTGGCATTCCACCTCCACCAGCAGAAACACACGGAGAACAGGGGGGGGGATTACACACAGGCTTACTCGAAATCTGGCCAATCTAAAGGGTCAGATGTAGGCTAAGGGTTAACAAAGGTTAGAGGTGGCATTCCTGCTGGACTAATGAACACAATCCAATCCAAACCCCAGTTTAAGACAGCAGGATCAGAGAAGATGACCCAGATTTTTGCCCCAACCAGCTCTAATTTGATTATATAATCAACAGTGTAAAAAACATATATCGTCATATCATTTAATATCTTATAATAGATACATTTAAAATTCAACTTTACATCTATAAATATATTTCACAGTATGCAAGGATAAATTATACATACTGATTTCTTTCTTTTGTCGGAAATAGAAAGGAATATCAAAACATAAAGAGTGTACAGTGAGACACCCAGCCATTAACTTCGTATTCAGAGCCTGAATTATTTAGCATGAAGCAGAGAGCAAATAGAAGGCAAATGATGCAAGTGTCCTCAAAAACGGGATCTGGAAGATGCAGTGGTGCCACACACACCACCAACACAAACATATAAATATACATAAAGGACTGCAGGGGCTGAATAACGCATGGACTGAGGTCAACGGTGGCTTCAAACGGAGAGATTTGAAGAATAGATGACAAAGTTTGCTGAGCAGAGGACAGAGGACGGTCCACAGACCACATTAATCAAAGCAAGGCAAACGGGACACTTCTTTTCTGGTTTATCAATAACATATAAAGTAGATCATTACACGTGTATGAAATGTTACAGTGGATATAAATATATATTTTGGATGTAAAAATTGTAACCTTGATATAAAAAAAGAAAAGAAAAAAGAGCAGTATGAAGAAGAGAACTGGTTTTAATGAGGTCATAATTAGCCTTTCAAAACAAGGTGACAACAAGCACCAGTGCTGCTGCAGAGATGAGAGAAAAGAAAAGAGGATAAATATCTACCAGCAGTAACACATATTTCCTACACAGCTTATTTTCAGTAAACAAAAATTAAAAATAGCCTCATCATTATGCATTTGCTTCATCTCCACCTCGGACACAACTGACTGGTCATCAGATCGGTCCAAGAAAGAAAATGAAATTGACACTTTTGAAAAACTTATATTTATATATGAATGGTGGCCTGATAGAGGTAAAATTTATGCAAGTTATGCCGCACTGGCTGCTGGAGGTTGTTCGGGGGCACAGAATAAATGAATGCTGAGTCACTGCATTAGGGCTCGAGCAGCAGGGGGACGGAAGGAAAATAGTGCAGGTATCCCGGGAGCCCGCTGCGGAGGACAGGGCCGGGACATCTGCTACTACAAAGGCAGGGGAACGGAAAACAGCAGACACGGGTGACAGAAAATAAAAGTAATGGGAAGAAGATGAGAAGGGAGTGAGCTGTAGAAAAGCTAGAGCCAAAAAAGATGAAGGTGAAAGAGGGAGGTAAAGAGCAAAGGAGTAGGAGCTGAAAACAAAAAGGTGCTGAGCAGCCTGCAGAGGACATAAGAACACATCTTTGTGTTCTGGGTCCTTCTCGGCCTGACTAAGCATTATTTAAAGTCCCTTCTACACAGTGCTTAAATGCTGACTCAGACTTCTGGACAGTCCCCAGGGGCCTTATTGTCACATTTCAAATAAAAACACATCATTCAACACCTCCTTTTACTCAGTCAACACTGAATGTGTGTGTGAGGGGGAGTGAATTAACACTTCTTTATATTAACTTTACATGGAATGACCTCATATTCTCAGATATCCTCCTGCACTCTGTTCCAGCGTTGTGGTATTGGATTAAAAAGAGCTTTCCTGGCCTAAACAAAAACAGCACTAAGAGCATACAAAGTCTTACTCCCACTGGAATAATGAACTACGATACAAGTCCATTAATGACGAACTTTGAACTAAAACACCTAAATAAACCTCCCTTGAAATCAAAAT
>JABUIW010000057.1:39231-53826 GCA_013363375.1 Menidia beryllina
TCCCTTAAAATCAAAATCTGAATTATTAACTAATGTATCTCCAGATTAATTCATTTTGAAGTGAATTCCAAATGACCCCTTTGACAGGGAAGACAAAGAAAGTCAAAGAATCTCTTCTTATGATTGGTCTGAACATTTCCCAGAGGATGCCTGATCATGTTCAAATAAAAACAAATCTGAATGCATGTTTGAAGTCCTCTTTTTGTCACAGCTTCCTGTCTTTTTTAGTTTCTTAGGAGTACTTTTACTGTCATATTATGAGACTGAGCATCTGCCATTATCGTTTGACTGTTATGCAAAATGTTCACGGTGAGAATCTTCTCAGATGCCATCAAATAAGAAAACTAATTAAATGAAGTTCTATTTAAAAACAAAGACTAGAAGCTGGAACAGGTTGTTTGACATTGGGAAGCTAATTGAGGATTTCAGAAGGTGAGCATGAAGTTGAAAAAAGAAAAAAGAGAAACTGCTAAACTCTGATCACTGCTCACTTTTCATTTTTGCTTATTTCAAAATCCTTTTAATGGCTTTTCTGTGTGGCCAATGTAATATAAAGAGAAGATTGTCTGCTCAGAGATAACTCCCTTTTCCTACCTGAAATTTCTCAATCAGATTGCTAGAATACTGAGAATGAAATCATTTGTTAACAAAAACAGTGTGGATGAATCAATTAGGAAAGAAAAAAAAAAGTAAAAACCAGTCACGCATTATTATTTTATCCATCCACTGAGAAGATCATCCAAAGTTTTTCAGCTCCACGTGGTGATGATATATATGAAATATTTAAGTAATATTTAAGCATTTAAGTTATATAGTAATGTTATTCGTCAAGAGTCAATCATGACAATAGCAAATCATTTCATGTAATACATCATCACAACAGGTCCTTAAATGTTCCCACATGTCATGTGAACCATCCAACAATAATAAGGAAACTCACACCAACCACCTAAAGAAAAAACTACCCAATTAGAACCCCTTTTTCAGACTAAAAATCCACAGCATCAATAATAAATAGACAAATCGCCTCCAAACAGTCGAGTAGTTTCTCTTGCAAGGAAAGAAAGAGCCCTTCAATAGTCTATAGCCTGAACTAATATAGGAAATGGGTAACAGAAATGAATCCTGTCATTTCAGATGGTATGTGTGACTAATGCAGAGAGTGCGTAAACGTGTGAGAAGAGCAGAATAATAAAGCAGCACAGGAGAGGCAGCCAATGAATCAGCTTATTTTCCCCAGCTCGCTTCAGGGCAAGATAGTCTGACAGGCCAGCAAACAAGGATGTCTCATCTGAACACACACACACACACATACGGTTGGCTAACATAATTTCACATAGATGTTTTTTTCTCACCATAAAACGCACTTTTCTGGCTTCAATTTGGCCTGAAAGTAAAAAGTTCTCATGCTTTAGCAAATCTTCCATCCTTTTAAAGATTCTCTCATTTTCTAAACTAATTCTTTGGTCCATCTCTCTGCTGAATGCAGAACACACGCCTTCACTTTTAGAGAAATCTAAAACTACAAAGCTGTTCTGAGTCCTTTAAACTTGCAGCGTGCAGCATTTAGGTTCTTGCAAAGTTGTCGGACCCTTTAAGAATCATGAAAACCAAGACAGACACACAAACTATGTCGCTCCCTTAAGCCCTGCGGCTACCAACATGTGAGTCATCTCTTATTCTTTCTGTCAGGGCGCATCAACAGACACGAGCATGTGTGGAGGCTCACATGCACGCTCACGTGTACATTCAGAAGAAACTCGCATTCCGATCTGTCCTTTGTGGGGATTCAGACTCCAGCAGAAAGGGGTTTCCAGTTCTGCTGAGGGTGATATCTGAACAACCTTCAAAGGACCACATCTCCTTTGATCTTTGGAGTGACAACAGACACACATGGACAAACACAAAGAGCCCATTACGTAAGTTCTGCCATCTTATGCACATCCTTATCCTCCACACACGAAATCAGCACAGGCTGCCACACAGAGGTTAGAGGCTTCTTGGCACATGCATTTACTGGTTTATCAGTGTGGGTGGAGCCCATGTGACACAGCCCAGGTCATCAGAGAGACGCTTAGTGTTTTATGGAATAATGGGGGATAACAAAGATTTCTTAAAAGAACAATTCAACTTTACTCTTGCACATGATGCCCCCATCAGCTCATCCCCATTTCCATATGCTTAAATCAAGTGTCTTTACTAAAGAACTTTTTTTTTCTAAATATATTGAAAAACTGGATGGATGGATTCAATTGAGACATAAACACGATTTTAGACGTCTGGGCTTAAAAAAGTAAAAACAGATGCAACCGACGTTTCAATAACAATTGAATGTGAAATAAATTAAATCGATGGTCCCACAGTTTTTCCCGTCTCTGTCTAGGATTAAACACTTTGCATCTGTGTGTGTTACCTGCTTCAGGTCCGTGGTGGCTGTCATCCAGCACCAGGTTGTTCATACACTTGAGCTCCCAGTCTTGGACCTCCGTGTTCCACAAGGCCGGGATCAACACGTTGTACTGGGCCCTAGCGGGAAGAAGTGTGAAAGAACAGCTTCATAGAAAGGCAGGGCAACACATTAATTAAGAAATGTACTTTTTGTGGACAAGACAAACTTATTTAAATGAGATATTACCAAATGCAGTCTGTCCAGACAAAAGAAAACTAACAAACACGCTACAGTTTTTGTACCATAATAGAGGGGAAACTTGCAGAACTCTCATCATCCTTGTTCAAACCTCTTAAATACATTTGAAAGAAATGAATTAATTCACACTTGAGGAGTCAAAAGTCTTCCACAGCAAGACTTCAGTGAGTGATATGCAAGCCCTGTATATTGTCAGCTGAGTAAGCTCAATTTTAAAACTGCAGAAGAGGAAAAAGGTTGAAGAGTTGTGCCAACAGACGCCACTGTCGTCCACAGACTGTCTCCCTGCAGGAGGAAGGGGCAGCCGGCCAAAACGCGCTCGTTTGTGTAGCACTCACAGCTCTTACACACCAAACTGACGAGGAGCCAGCGGCGATGAGAGGCCTCATCCGGGGTCTCTCTGCCCTGGCTTTCTCATTAATCAAGTAACACCTAAACACAACGCAGAGACAACTAACTGGCCGTGTGGAGATACAAGACAAAGCGGAGCATGCCTGTGGACATTTTAGAGCAAAAGAAAGGACCAAAATGACCATGTCAGTGTCATGTGCACTGTTTTTTTCTTGTAAAGATGGTGCATTTAAGTGAAAACAGTGATAAACTATTAAGCTATTTCCTCTAATTTACTATTAAATTTCTAAATTTTTAAGAGAAAATTTCTCTTTTTTTATTTTTTATCATAGACAGCTTCTGCCAGGAAGGTGGGGATCACAGGGCTGAACTTCCCGTAAAGGAGAGAATAGAATAGAAGTGAAAAAGTGTGTGTGTGTGTATGTGTGTGTGTGGAGTTGTTGGCAGCACAGATGGGTAAGAGGTGGCTGAGATATGTGTACAAGAGACTTTTGTCTGGGGTTGCAATCACTAAAATACACCAACAAGCACGTCAAAGACGGTGAGATGCAGCTGATGTGTGACATTCTGGGTTTGGAAAAGCACATGAGGACACATGATGCAGAATTTACAACAGATTCTGAAATGCAGACACACCACATGCTCACTTTCCACATGTCTGCCCGACAAAAGAGATTTGGAGGTATACTAAATGACCCGTGAAGTTCAGGAGAATGAAATCACCTTGATAAAAACCCCAATCAGATATTTCACATTAGACCGGAAGGCCCATATTAGAATGTGCATCACGTACAAGAATGAGAAGGATTGACTTTGGGATATGTTGGAATAAGAAGGAGGGATAGGAAGTAGAAAGAAAGAAGAATGAAACACTGAAAAGCAGAAAATAAAATAAGGATCCTGAAGATGGTAAGCTGTAAATTAGCAATGATTAAAGTCAAATGGATGATTCCATGTGAAGTCAGAATCTATTCACAGAATTATGAATAGCTTATTTTTTGCATCTCAAAAGAAAACATAAGAACATATAAAGCTAAATCATAAAAATCACGAATCATGAAAGCGTTTAATTAAAGAATGCTCAGTTTTGTATCAAGAAGTTCTAGTTTCAGTTTAAATTGGAGGAATGATATCATGCTTGCCCTCAGCTACACTAAAAAGAAGAAGATCAATGGTTCTTGGATAAAAAACAAAACTTGCTCTATAGATTTAGATTAAAAGTGGGACAAAGGCGCAGCATTATCCAGCCGGTGACACGTTTTGTCGGGTGTCATTGTTCAGCCCAAAGCTGCAGTGACAACTGATTGACAGCTCAGTGGACAGTCCCACGAGACGGTCGAGCCTCACAGCCAATCATTCATCAGGATGACCCGTGTGAATGCATGACAACACACATTTGTACCGGTCACAGACGGCAAAAGAGCAAAGCTCCTTAAAGAAAATTGAGCGGCTGAAGAAAGCCGCTCTTCCCCTCCTTCATTTTTCTCCCTTTTGCTTTCTGACAACCCCCAAACAACAATCAATGAACCATCTTACTTCGGCCGCTTCTCTCTACAACCCTCCATTCATTGCTTGCTCCCCCCTTCCCATTTCTCCCCTCTTCCCCCTATCACTCACTTTCCCTCTTTCTTCAGCAGGATCTTCCCAGTGTAAGGAGAGACAGCCGCCCTACTTAGTGTTGACTTCTCACCAAGCCTTCGGAGCTTTGCCAAGCGGGCAACAAGGACTTCTCAATGTGGGATGGCACGCTGCCTGCTCAGCTCCAACGGGAACAAAAATGTTTGCCAGTGCTGCTCTTGTTTGAAGAAGCAGAGGAGGTTTGATGGGAAACAAATCGTCTCTTTTGACGCAGAGAGCAAAGCCATCCATCTCCTAAAGTATTGATAATCAAAGCTAAAAAATGGTGTGATTTAAAGGTTGATACCACATGAGCGTTTAGGTTCTTCCCCACAATAATTCCACTTAATGTGTTCTTTATTGTGGTCTTACAGGTCACTGGTGTCCAGAGAAATATCCCCGTCTGTCACAGCCGTCACTTGTCCAACGTCTACTCTCCACCTCCAAGGCAAACAAACTGAGGACCGAAGTTTAATACAATAAGCCATCCCAAGAATGAAAATGCCATGAGGAGAATAAACAATTCCTCACCGTTAATGGCCTCTGCACACTAATTTGTCCCTTAAATTATATGTACGGACTCAGTGACCCTGCTAAGTTGCTATAACTACTGCTCTACATCAACAAAGCTTTTCTGCTGGCATGTCGTCACGTTTATATTCAACATGGAAGGAGAGCGACAAAGGGCTGAAACTGAACGCAGCACGGGCTGTCATTGCAGGAACTCATTCAGCACCAATAATACGCAGTGTCACGTTCAGCAGGAAAAGGTAGGCCACAGGGACCGGTGCTGTAAAAACACAGGAATCCTGTGTTGGATACACAGAGAAACACAGCTTGAAAGTCAGATTTTAAAAAAAAAAGGGAAACCAGAAAACAGCTACACACTTAGCTTAATTTAGGTTATGAGACAAAAATAAAAAAAGTAGAAGAAAAAATAAAAAGCCATTGGTTAAGGTATAAAATCAACAAATACCTCTGCCTTGAATACCGTAATAAAAAAAACCTGCAGTTTCATAAAAACACAAATAAATCTTGTGGTAGCCTGTTTGGACCTAAATGTTTCCAGTAGCAGCCTGACCCGTAAAACTAAAAAAGTTTTTTAAAGAACAAGTTTTTCCCTCAGGCAAAGTATCTATGTTTTCATTTTTGTGAACATAGTGCTGTGCATTCCCACTAAAAATCTCAGCACACCATCTTTGATCAAACCGGGCTTTTTCTGTGTGTATGAGCACTTAGGGACCAGTCACATTTGGACTGATCCATCTGATGCCTCCCTCCCTGTCTGTTCTATATGCTGCTGTCGCTTTGGTGGTTGCAAACGCAGACAGACGTGAGACAAGCGTAAAGTCTCCCTTACACATCCACAGGTACTCGGAGCAGCAGGGGTAGGACGGCCCCTTCGTCGTTCAGGTCCATCAGCCGGAGCTCCAGGAGCTGGATGATGGTCAGAGCTGTGCGGAACACAGCGGGCAGGCCTGAGGAGGAGAGAGAAACAGTAAAAAGTTACACACAAAGATAAACAGACCTGTACAAAGTCTGTACGTGTTCACACAGACTCCTGCGTCTTTTTTTTTCTCTTATTGTTCTCATTTAAAATCGCCAAATCAGTTGGTTTTATCAGTTTTTCCCTTACTCTGCTGTTGTGACAGCAGATCTGAGCTCTGATAAACCTCTTCACTACATGTCAACCGTTTGTCAGTCTATGATTTGTTTACAGCGTATCCATCACGAGCATGAGGACTCTTGTCCTAAAATTGTCTTCGGCTGAGCTTTCCATCATTCCAGCTGACAGCTGTGGAGCTGCGACTGGTTCTGGTGTGACACGGCAACCCGTCGGTTGACATTTGTGACATCTGTCAGAGACAGCTGTTCGGTGTAGACAGCAGTGTTGTGCCGCTGAAAAGGAGCCCGTTTCCGGGCCTGACGGAGACAAATCAGGGGATGTTTCAGGTAGGATTTATTTTAAAGGCTCGACATTTATGGAGATGATGGTCCCACAGGCATCTTCATGCGAGAGATGAATGGTCATTTTCATTTAACTGCCTGTTTCAGCTTCAGTGTCAAGCATTATGACTACTACCAGCTAAATTTACTGCCTGGCTTTTCGGCTTCTAAAAGGCCTTTTTCTTTTATAAGGTCAAGTAGCTCTAAGTAGACAGGCAAGAACAACATCTTCAGTTTTCCTGCAGTAATGATATCCGTTTGTATGATTGGCTGTCTGCAAAAGGGTGAGAGTCACAACATGTTCCTGACAAGTTTGCCGATCTTTCATTAAAATGGCTTTCAGTTGTCCTCATAAAAAGGAAGAGGGCAGGAAGGGGGCAGCACCTTTCTTAAAGGCTCCTCTTCTCACTCCGATCAAATAGGAAATATGAACAGAATGAAAAAGTCTGATGGATTGTTGAACTTTCAGACAGAACTCAGCACATATTAACCAGCTATTAACATTTAGAGCCGTTTAAGATCAAAACATCTTAGAAAATAAGAGAAAAGCATAAAAATGTCAGCCCTTGGAGTAACAAAACCACAGAACATCCACTGATGCCTGTGTGTGACTTCGTAATGTGTGTGGGCATGTGGGAATGTGTGCGAACCGTGCAGAATGATGAGATCCCAGACAGCCAGAACAGAGTCCCAGCAGGGCAGGGAAGTGAAGAGGACGAGGAACCATGGCATCGCAAAGTGGACCGACGAGACTCCCACTGACTCCTGCAGGGAGGATGACCAGACAGGAAGGGATGATTTGGCATGACCGAAAAAAATGCATTCAAAATCATTTCACTGCCTTTTCCCAAGCCAAATGAGATTCCTTCCTAATTCCTAACTGATGCATCCATCCATCTGCACATCATTTGTGTAAAACTGAAGACATAAGTTGTCTCAGGCTTTCAGCTAATTGGAAACTATCAGCTTCTGTGTATCTATGTGAAAAAAAATATGCTAAAGTGTGCGTATAACAAGCCATTTTGTGTATGGTTGTGCACACGAGCATCTATGGTTGTTCAACTCTCTCCCAAAGTAACAAGGCAAATTTATTTGTGTAGCACAATTAGTGTATAAGACAATTCAAAGTACCAGTGAACACATTAACATGTGGACTCACACCGGGTTTAGGAGACTGCTCTCAGTTTGACGACAAAAAACAGAATACATTCAGAGGCATCTTGCCTTCGCATTTATGTACTTAGCAGACACTTTTATTCCATTCTATACTGCTCACAGGTTTAGTGGCTTTATTTGAGTTATAAAAAATCCATAAAGAAAGAAAAAAAGTTAATGTGCTTGGGCTTGTTTTTTAAAGCTCGGATCTGACTAAATGTTCCGGTAAAATCGCTTTGTTTGGTAGGATTTATGTGCAGCTGCAACCTGACAGCCTGGCCTTTAACTGACAAAATGTATGGATTTTGTTCTTGCGTCATGTAAACAATGGTGAGAGCATTTGCCTCAGTGTGAGTTGTGGAGCAAAGAGCTGGCTCAGCCCCTCACACACAGGCTCTGACAGAGATCTTTTCTGGATTAGAAAGCATGACATCTTATTCTTGTTAGTAATCAGGATCGGATCTTGAGAGATAATACGAGCAAGACAACATGCAGAAAAAAATAAAGCGGGAAAGTAATTAAAAAAAGCAACACTGATGACAAAGCTTATAAAAGAACATGATATGAAATTAATTAGATTATAAGCATGTGTAATGAGGGAGGACTCACCATGTGCTTGGAAAGCTGAGGCTTTCGGTGTTTCAGGAACTGGTCAAACACCTTCACCTGATGTTGGAGTCTTATCGGAAGCAGACAAGACATCGTCAAGTCGTGACACAAGGAAGAAACTAAGTCACATAATAAAAAAAAGATAAACGAAAGGTTCACGACAACATAAATGCCTTCTAAAAGGGTTTGTGTGACCATAAACAAACTAAGCTGTGGCTGAGTCTGTCCTTTCGTTAATCCAACAGCAATGGCGCAACATCTGTGTGATACCATGTCACACTACCTCTTTAATCTGCAGAGTAGAGGATCTTAGAGAACAGCATATAGTTTTCCCGAAGTTTAAGAACTCTTTTTCAACAAAGCCCAGCCGTGTTCAGATGAATGCTCGCCTCGTGTCCCACTCCTGATGGGTGCTACATGCTGCTTACTGTTAACTGAGGCTGATAGATTTTGAACTACCTCCATGGCCATTTTTTTCATGCCAACCGTAGATTTTAAGTTTTTTCCATTGCTGGCTAGTCTTAATTATTTACAACATCCCATGTATACAACGCATATGTTATCAGTCATATGCCCAAATCTGTAAAGTGCTCTTCTAAATCTACATCACTTACTTTGTGAGACTGAGATCAAACAGTTCTGCTAAATATTTGGATTTATCCAGCAAGGCTGCCAGAGCCCAGAAGGCCTCCTCCTCCTCTCCCAACTGCATCAGCAGCACTGCAGCAATATAAGACATCCCTGTGAAACAAACAGATATTTAATGAAAAAAATGCACAACAGCGATTTCATGGAATTCAGTGAACATGTGACTAAGAAACACAGTAGACTAAGGTAAAGGAGCAAGGTATGACTTTGTGGCTGGTTAATTGTTCATTTCCAATTTTCTGATTCAAAAACTGATTTTGATGGTAATTTATTTAAATGACAAAATAGGCAGAGTTCTAAAAAAAAAATTAAAAAAAAAGCTATCATTTTTTTGCTTTTTTCCAGTTCACCCTCTGCTTTTACCTTTTATTCTTTCATTTCCTTTGGGATGAATTAAGTATCTAGCTCCTATCTATTCATGTTTATGGTCTTCTAGTGCCACCAGCTGGCCATAAATGACATTGAAACGATGTCATATCACATAAAAGTGAAATCTTTCCCATTTAGGGAACTTGTTTCTCCTAGTTAAAATATCAACTTTTTTATTCATAATTACAAACTCACTTGTGCAGAGTAAAATATCTAACTTTACAATGTTGGTGTTTTCTTACCTTGACTGTAGCCGACCTGTGGGTTGTACTTCGCATAGGCAATGAGGACCCTGAAGAGTTTGGCCTGGCCCTCGATGGCTTCTGGACTCTCACCCATAAGCGAGCGGTGGGTTGGAAAGGAACGTTCTGAGGAGGTGCCCACAGTTAAGGACTTTATTTAGTCATTTCTACCTTTAGTATCATCACAAAACGTCATCACACATCATTGTGTCATTTAAAAAAAAAAAATCAACTAGATTAAATAAGATAAAGAACAGAAAATCTGTGGTCTTGTAACCACATTTAATTTGATGTTGGAATTGGATTAAAGAGACCTTTTCTCATCTTAAAAAAAACACATCACAAATTCCTTAAAAGAAAACGGTCCATTTACTGAGCTTCTAATCCCCTTTCCCCGTTTGAACTCACGCAGGTCCAGGGCGATCTGTCTGAACAGAGTGATGTCGTCTTCAGAGTAGCAGGGCTCTGGGCTGTCTGGGGGGCGCGGGGGGTTTAACCCCAGATCGTTCTGGGTTTCACTCAGCGTGGCAATGGCCGACAAAATGCCGTACTCACTCACACCCAAGTCCACAAGGGGTCCCCGGACTTCAGACAAGCACATCTTTAGGAGGAAAAAAAACAAAGAGACTATGACCTTAAAATCTCAGGACAGGAACGACAGACAGCTGGAAGCTGAACACCGTCACAGGGCTCGTTGATTTACGATGAAGACTTGGTTACGCAGCCTGAGGACAAAAACACTCCTACACACAGACGCTCTGTGGAGCAGCTGTGGGTCAAATCAATCATTACTTAAAACACTCAAACACATTTTAATCTCTGACATCTGCGGGACAGTCAGAATTACAGCTTCTCTTCACTGTTTCCCAGCTAATAAATTGAAAAACTGAATTCATCTCCATTTTATTGAGTTTGTAATGACATGTCAGACATACTCTGACGAGGGTTTTTGGCCTACATTTTTCTTTTATTTATAGATGCTATTATGTCTATTAAACCCTTGAATTTCCTTATTACAGAAGCCTTTTTATTTCTTATTCTTCTATTTCTTTCTTCTTCCTCTGTGTATTTTTTATTTATATTTTTCCTCATGTACCAGTAATTCTGCCTCATTAAAAAAAAAAGTCCCTTGTCCTTGGATCTGTATTGCAACTGACAATCAAAAGGGAGGATCCGTGTGTGGGTGAATACTTGTAGCACCTCGTCGATGCCTCTAACTGAGCTCACACGGGCAGACAGCTGTAATGAGATAACCAGTTAGTCCTGTTTCCACACTGTACCACTTGGCTTCAACTGAAGGCGTTTTGCCATCTGGGCTGTAGGAACGTAATCTTTTCTGCAAACAGAGAGGGAGAACACCCGTTCTGAAAAAACACGGATGTTCATGTGTACTTTGCTCCAGCTCGTCGAGCCACTGATGGTGCATTCATATGCAAATAGGTCATCTGAATTCTCAATTTGAAATATGAAAAGGATAAATACCTATTAAAAGTCAAATGTCCAAGTCAGAATATTGATCAACATTGTATAATGCTTTCTAAATAGAGACTTACAAGTCCAATAAATTGATCAACATTTCTGCCGCTGAACTAATGATATAATAGATTGTCGTATAGGATAGGATGACTTTTTTCTTTGTGAATCTAATCATCTCTCACCTGGTAGTTGAAATCACTGGTTTCTTTCAGGCTGTCAATGTTGAGGAGACACTTCCACACTCGACCTCGCAGGCTTGGAGGAATACCCATCCTGATAAATCGCTCAATCTGAAACGCATGATTTGTAATAGGCTGTTTACATGATTAATGCACATTTAGAAAAATGATTTTTTTTTTGCATTTTCAACAGATAAAATAAGTCTCACCTGACTTTTGCAGATAAAGCTGGCTCCATTCCAGTAACTGAGCAGCTCACACAGCTCCTTCACCCTCACAGAGCTCAGATGGGGGTAACTGACAGAGAGAACACATCATAGTTAGCTTGGACTTATCGGCTTTAGACATTAGGTCATTTTCTGTAAAAGCCTACAGAGTTTAAGTGCAGCATGTTTACCGATGATCTCAGATAGTCTGACCTAAGAGCTTTAATATGCTGATGTCATTTTATCTACTTTGGAGGAGGTATACAGAGACACTTTTTAGTGACTGTTTAAAGCTCTGCTCAGGGTCAAAGTTCAACAAATCCAGCTCTTTTATTTTATGATTATTCTCCTTTAGAGTTTCCAAATAAAAGAGTTTGTTTTGTTTTTCAGTACACATGCATATTATATCATTACGCAAATGAAGTTATAGCCTATTCGTTTAAATTGTGGATTTAAGATCAACAAGTTAAACTACGTAAACGATATGACGTCAAACTAAATATGGAGAACTTTACAAGTTTGGATGCTATCCACCTTAACAATGCAAACTCTTAAACTTGATTTACTAATCAAGTGTGTAGGGCAAAACTTAACCTACACTAACGCATAGGTTTTGCAAACTCGAACCATTTGCCTTTTTATAAGCTACATTATCTTTATGTTCCTTTACAGATGCTACCGTATACGGCTAACCGTAAACCGTTAATTAACCTGCCGCGCACCTGTAATCGTGACATCGGTGATAGAGTTTTTGGTCCTTTCTTTTAGTCAGAGCAAAGCCGAATTCATCAAAACCCACTTTCTCGCTGCGCCTTCTAATTGTTGAACTTCTCCTGATGGTGTTACTGCTGCTTCTCCTCCTCATGGTTTAAAATAGACCACTTCGCCTGTGGAATACTCCATGTGCTTAAAAAACTATTGTTCGATATTTGCGCCTGTCAGCCTCTCAACGGTTACTTTGGGACCGCCCTCTTTTCCTACGTCATCGTCAAATAAAACGGTTTTGGATCCAAATTAAACGAGTTAAAATTATTACTATAACGTTTTTTTTCTTATATACCAATAGCTAATAAAATACTTAAATAACGTTATTAAAAAGTTGTTTTTTTTTACTTTAACAAAAAGGTGAATTACGTCATTACGTAAAAACGTGTTGCTGTGTCCTAAACAATGAATGAAGTATTCCAGCATGTGCAGAGGTCCGGAAAAACATACAACATAAATAAGAGTATAAATATGGAGATATGAACACTACGTCTTTATATATGCATAGGTACGATATGGATAGAGTTTGCATTCGCTAGCGAAGTAAAAGCATTTTTCAAAAATAGTTGAGGAGGAGCTTATTTTATTGTGAGGCTTCTTTACACAATTTTGGTCGTAATCAGTTTCAAGCAAAACATATGTAATGCCATTTTTGCATGCCGTATTTATGTTATGTGAAAAGTTTAGATGTTTCTAAGTAATATGACTAGTGGAAAAGACTAGTGGAAAAGTGGACTAGTGGAAAAGACAAGAAGCCATACATTTGTGGGCCATCAGTTTTAGTTTAATCATTTATGATACTTCGAGTTGTTTTCTTCTTCTTAAACAACACATTTTCAGGGAAAACCACTACTCAAAGAAACGAGATATGTAAAACCTGTTCATCTGTTTAAATGTTTGAACTTTCATGATTTTTTGTCTTATCCAAAAATAAAATTCATCAAAGGTGCACAATACTGAAATGATCTTTATTTTGCTGAGAGAAACTACAATGCCTACAAAATGCAAGTATATTGTTTCTTTTTATAATCATTCACAATAACAAAGCCATCATCAATTGCCGGCAAAGGGTCACAGAAGTTATTTTATTTTTTTCAATGTTGCTGTTGTACCATTAAGGGTTAAAGTTTAAGTGGTAGTTAAGGCTTTGGCCCAGGATACAGGATGGAAAGTATGAATATTAGCTTCACTCTGGAATGATATGGTCACTCCTGCGTGTCTCCACTGTGTATATTGTCTGGTAGCCGTCGTCCCAGGCGTACAGCTGCTTTTCTCCCGGGTGATAGTGGATGCTGCTGTGGCTGGTGTAGCGCTTTGGGAAGAACATCACCGGACTCTCGTTGCTGTCGGCACAGAAGAAGACAAAAATAATTTCTTAAGAAAGAAATTGCTTTTCAATTAATCAAACAACCGTGTCGCTTTTTTTTCAACATGTGCTAATGCATGCACACACTTTATGTGCATCCACTAACCTGTGTATGGTGTCATGGATGTCGTAAAGACACTGAACGGTGGAGCGCCCGCCATAGCGTGTGTTGTACACCACGTAAAGGGTGCCACAGATCAGGAAGGCTCCTTCAGCGTCCCGGCTTCGGCACTGTGTATCCCAGGTGTATTCCACTGCCAAAGATCCTGATTACAACGACAAACACGTTTATGAACAGATGCATTTGATAAAAAGTCAATCCAAAAATCTGTTTTGTACATGAATTCATACAATACCAAGTTCAGTACATAAGCTTTGGAAGGGGTCCAAAACTTCAGAGGAGCTTTTAAAAGCACACATGTTTTTATTTGTTAATTGGTTCTGGTCTGCTATGGGAAAAGTATGGAAACTTCTCCACCTTTATCCAGTTTGGTGATGACCAGGTTTCCTGCATACTCTGCGTCAGCATGTATAACCCAGAGGCCGAGTTCATCCACAGCCATGTCCAGATAGGTGTTCGGATTCAAACTGTAGACCGGAAGACGGCCTGCTCCTGGAAGAAGTGTGCTGTCCACCACTGTGCTGTTCATTAGGTCAACCTACATGTGACAGATACGTGTGAATTAGGGTTAGAGAGCAGTGGAGCCAAATGTTACGCCAACAGGACAGTTTGGTTTATTATTAATATAAAGTAAAACTGCAGCCATTCTGTGTGGGAGCTCTGCTTGATTTCACCACTGTGCTTAAAGTTTAGCTGATAGCATCCACTTCTTCTTTAATCAAGCAATGCTGAATGGATATATAATATTGTTATACAACTATATGTCTCAATTCTCTGCTCAGAAAATATCATATACCAATCCGATAATTTAGGATTTTAAGCTGCAGAAAATCCATGCAAGCATTTTTTGTATTTATTTATTTATTTATTTATTTATTTATTTATTTATTTATTTAT
>JABUIW010000057.1:53836-64940 GCA_013363375.1 Menidia beryllina
ATAATAATAATAATAATAATAATAATAATAATAATAATAATAATAATGATATTTTATTTTAGCATATTACACCAACATGGATGGGGCTCTTTATTCTGCTTGATTTCTTGGATTTGCTTATTCTGAGAGCCTGTGGTAATCACTTCTTCTTCAAAACAACCAAAAAATACTTGGCAATGATTTTCTTTTGTGGAACAAAATCGTTTCTTTTTCTTTTTGGCATCTAGCTCTCAGTGACCTCAACAAACTCTGTGAGATGCACAGGAAATGGGCTGGAGCCCCCTCCCCGATGACTGCACTCCCTCAAAATGAACACACTCCAGCCAAAGGCTGCATTGTAATTAACAGCACTCTTCTGAAGTGAAGTCAGTCTCAGATTGGTAAACTCTGTCGACACTGACCGCTCCTCGAAATTTCTGCCGACAGACATAATTTCCATTGAATAAATAAACAGTTTCATTTCACCCTTTTTGAGCATTGAATGAAGGGAATTAAAGTAGGAAATCTGCCTGTTAGCACAAACATGCAGCATCGAGCCGTGATTCCCTCACCAGTCACAAACCTTCAGTATCTGGTTGGGTGTATCTGCCTTGTGGTAATAGAGGAATCCGTCGTGAACCACGTGACCTGTCCCCTGCCAGTTGAAAGGCAGCCGCACCACCTTTGCTGGAGGAGCAGAAGCCTTCTCTGTGAAGCTTTCTAGGGACACATACTCCAGCAGAGTGTCGTTACGAATCCCACTCATCAGGTACACCTGAAAGACGGACAGTAGAATATTCTGATTTTCTTTTCTTAACTACATCATTTGCCCACTTCTCAAAGTATCATAATTTGTCGTGTGGTCAATTAAATTTTAATTTCAGTTAAAAGAAGGGTTTTATTTAATTGCCAACAGTTAAATTTATGTTGATGAGAGAGCTGTGAAAGATCTGCTGCAGGGGAATCATTCTGTCTTTGATTTTTGGACAGTTTTAACCTGAAAAATGCACTTTCTCCCACAGCTTAAGAATTATATAACACAAGATGCATCATAAGTAAACCCTTTAAAGCCCGATCCAAGAAAAATAGGAAGAATATTGGATTTTTTTTAGTCTGAAGTCTTTCTTTGGCCCCTCAACAACATATGAAGAAATAAAAACTTAAATCATTATATTTTGATCAAATTAGCGTGCAATAAGTCAAAGGTATATTTTGGTGTAGTCTTCTACTGGCTGTTATCAGGTATATCTGAATGTGTACAACAGGGGTTTGAGCAAAGCTTTTACCACTGAATGATGCAAAAAGTCTCAGATCCAAAAGACTTCAGAAACCGTATGGATCAAATATGACACATTTGGCATTATTGGGTTAAGGGTATTACTCTGAAAACATTTGAATATCCATCAGTTAATGGATCTGAGACACTTTGCTCTCGTGAACAAAAACAGCTCATCCTGAACACTCATTGATTTCGGACCTTAGCTGAGCCTGCAGAGTCCTTGAACCAGGAACCAGATGGATCTCCGGCCTTCTTCACAATCTTCAGAGACTTGATTTGACTCAGAGTTGTGCTGCAATCTGGAGATGTTTGAGAAAGTATTTTTTACAGCGAACATCTTGCCCCCTGTTTCGCATTTATTCCGTCACACACTTCCCTACCGTTCTCTACTTTGATGGTGGCCCTCTTCTTCAGCTGCTCCAGCTCTGCGGCCATGATCTGCTGCTCCAGCAGAGCCTCCTCCATCTCGATATCGGACTGAGTGGGAATCTTGTTTTCCAGATATTCCAGCTCCCTCTCCATCCGGTCCACGCTCACAGACACGGTGTCCATCTGGCTCTGCACCTCCGACCTGCAGAGCAAAAAGAAAAAACTCATTCAAAGTGGGCTTCATTTCGTTGTGTTACGGCTCATTTGAGACAATAGTTTTGTACGAATGGTTAAAAGAGACTCACCTCAGAACTGTGAGCGTGGAGAGATAGCCCCTGATCTCGGAGGAGAGGTCATAGGTTTTCTGGGTGACGCTCTGTGTGTTTTGCTCACACGTATTCAGACGCTCCTGATGTCGTTAACACAGACAAAAGCTGGCATGACCGAGCAATTGCAGCAAGAAAATGAGAATTCTTCAGGGCAATTAATATTTTGCAGAGGTTCAATGAAATGTAATAAAACAGAACAATTAAAATTGTATTGAATGTTTTGTTTGTTTGAGTTAAAAAGCCCTTTATTGTGTTAATAGAAAATATAATGTTTCCCGTGGCCATAAAAGCTCTTGTATGTGCAGCTTGAAAATGTTTTTTTTAACTTTACTTCAAGATCTGATCCATAGCTGTAACAAACTGCCTGAAATCCAAGCAAAATGAGACAAAATTACACGAGTTTTAATAAAGGTTTGACATGTAATGAAGAAATTATCTCAATAAAGGGAAAACATGTAACAGAGTGGCTCCACCTGGGAGTAAAACTTACCTTAAGCGGTTGAAAACTATTTTTCAACCGCTATTTTCGCTGTGTTTTTAATACAGTCTGACTCTTAAACATTTTAAAAAGACACAGAGAAAGCAGGTCTATCTGAGAACTGGGGACACGACTGGGCAGGGGGCTGGCAAAATGTCCCAGTCATGTGTTTAAAGAAATGCTCATTCTCCATTATAGAAATAATCGTAAGAGTACATTTTTCACAGCCTCCGAAAACCCTGAGTTTTTCCTACCGGTGGCCCCTTCTGGCCAGATAGTTCATAGTCGAAAGAGTCCGTTGGCCCACCTGTTCAGTCAGCCTTAAAGCATTAAGTTCCCTGACTGTCCTCATATTGAACTGCCCTGTGTTAACCAGCTGAGACAACCACCTACATTTCACCTGCGGCCTCCACAGGTCGCAAATCTCTTTTGAAACACAGATCTCAAGATGTTTTGACTGCGTTCACCCTAAAAAACTCCAACACTTCAGCCCTTCTCGTGTGAATGTGGGAGTTAAGGCTGGCCCACTCAGATTCTAATGACAGACCCACTACAAAGCAGCCAGACAGCCGAGAGGAGGCCAGAAACGTTGCGTCCAGATGGCCGGAGCACGGTTCAAACATCAAAGGCCACATGTGACTCATTCAGAAAGCAAAGAGCGAATACTGGACAGCGTGTGCGTATCTGAGGTGGGTTTTTCTGACAGCGTAGTTAGGATTGATGTGACAAACCTACCTCCATCTGAGCCAGTCTGCTCTCCAGGTACTGGATTATGAGGGAATCCTGAGATGAACTCTGGCTCCGGACTGAACCCAGACCCAGACACAGGGACCAGAGAAGGAGAAGAATCGCTCTGCCTGACATTATTCCTCACAATATTTCAACTTATTTCAATCGGTTGGATAGACGTCTTAGACGTTTCTGCCTCTGAAACGATCTCAAACACTCCAGTGCCACTCCTTCAAGATCTCAGATCCAAGACTACGTCTCTGTAGAACGACTGGACTCGGTCATACTTCCCAACAATCCAGCTCTTTCCAAGGCGGGTCTGGAGTCCTTATATGGAGGAGTTCTTTATCCCCTCTGCGTGAGGCTTGAATCCTGGACTTTTTGTCTTCCTCCTCCTAAACAGTTGTTGCTCAAGTGGGTTTTGGAACCAATTCACACTCACTCATGATCCCTCCCAGTTTTCTATCGGCCTTTCCCTCCCCTTTCTGCAGCCTTCGTGCATCTGTGGTAGAGGAGAGAATGCTAATAGAGGAGGGGGAAAGAGAGACAAGGAGAGCTAAGAATAACCCAAGACAGTTATACCCTATTGCTCTGCCCAGTGTTTTTTTTTTTTTTGCAGATGTAATACTGTCCAGATGGCTCATGGACACGTCCTCATGTCTCCGGTCCATCAGTGCCACCCAGTGTGATTTACCCCAAAACCGAGTAAGAAACTATGTGGTTGATTTGCAAAACTACCAGGACTGTTTCCAGTCAGATCAGGTTTCAGAGTAGCTTTGATATCATCATCACAGATAAAGCAGCGTCCAAGCTTTTAAATATTTTCTGTTAACTGCGGTACTGAAGAGATGATCAGAAATCCTTGAGGAAAAAAATCCATCATGTGGTACAAACCAACTGTTGGACTCTTCATTTGATGGTTTGGATTATTGCAAAGTGCAATTCTGCTCCATCGAACACATTGTAAACAGCTGCATTACAGACCGTTTGACCTAAACTTAGAACAGATGTCTTACTGTAAATCTAAATGGTTGAGAGAACGTTGGCCATCTTGTTTTTTTCCACACGAGAGTCTCTCTGATTTTGGGCCAAAAAGTTGTCCCTGATTTGTGGAACATTCCTGCTTTGGCTGCCGTTTTTGGACATCTTTTATCTCCAGCTGGTGTTTCTGAGAGCCTCCTGGCGCGGTTTCAAAACTTCTTTGCACTGACAGATAACATCTGTCCGTCTCCTGTGAAGCTGGCGGATTCCAAAAACACAGATCTGCTCAGTCGTTATAGAAACAAGACAGCGATGATGTGGAATAAGATGCCAGCAGCCCCACAGATCAACATGACTTCTCATTATCCCCCGTGAGATATCTCAAACATCAGATGTGTCATTTTGGGCTGATGCACCACAGATATCTGCCACCAGATGGCGCCAAATCACAACACAACTCATTTCTTATTTCAATAAGCAGAAAGAAATGCAAATATAAAAGAGGTGCTCCTCTCAGATGAGTGACGGTTGATGTCAGATACAGTCAGGATGGTGGATAAGGAGGGGCAATATGGTGCTATTTCCAGAATGTGAATCAACTGAATAAATCATCTAACGATGGGAATCTAAGAGTGAGAGATCATAAATGACACTATAAGGTTATTTGAGACTACAGATGTGTGTTCTCGGAGGAGTTCTGCTCCCTGATTGCTTTCCTTAATCGGCTAATTTTCTTCATTGTTTATTTCCTGAACCCTGGTTGAACCTGCTTTCATATTCCCTTCTTTTTTTTCCTCCCTGGAGAATGAATAAATACGTTTTATTCGTTCATTCGATTGAATTTATTTTCATTTTGCTATTGATGTGAAAACAGACAGCTTTATGAAAACACAACTTTTGTGAGCAGTTCACAGGAAGTTTTTCTACTTTAGTTGCTTGCAGTGGCTTTTTTTTTTTTTTTTTTTTTGGCTTTTCCAGTTGTCATGAAAATTTGTGGCAAAGTTCGGAAAGGTTGAAAAGCAGAACGGGGCGCATCACGGATGCTTCTGTGACATGGTTTGTAGCACATATCCAGGGGGAAACACAACACTCACCCCACATTTTTCCTTATTTTGATCCCAAATGTGCTCAGCAAATAAACCAAGGAGGTCACATTTCACTGCTTGATGATTGATAAATAAATAAATAAACTCTTTATTTATCCAAAATAGAAATGATCAACATATAGACAACAGGTTTTGCAGGTATAGAAACTAAATTGATTTATTTTTCCTTTATTCCACAATCATAAATATTCTTAAACATCAACATAAGCTAAATTTAAAGCCCTAGATGCTTTCTCTTGCTCTGCAAAGAATTCAGATTGTGATAATAAACTAATCTGACTGAGAGAATTTATGATTATTACCACTGCTTACAGATTTTGTCATGCATTTGGCATGAAAGACTAAAACTCTTTCAATCATCATGTTAAATCTTTCTACATTTCCTGTCATGATTTCGTCCCCAAATATGACAAATCTACAAAACTAGCTGAGTGAAATTACATGAAAATGTGAGGTTTGCTGCTTAAAAAGTTTACAGCCGACTGTCTTCGTCTCATTTAGCTGTGTTACTTATTACTCATCCCTTGTTCCGTCAAATATATTTCTTACAACCTCACAGGTTCTACATAAGTGGAGCAGGATGGCATAAAACATGGGATTTACATTTTGTTTAAACACAAGGGACCCACACTCCCTCATGAAACCAGAGTTTGAACATTGCTCTACACAAAAAAAGGACGATGTTTATTAAAAATAATCAGCTCTCTCTATTAATTAAACTTAAAATGACAATCATTTTACGCTTTCCTGTGAGCAGGGTAAAGATCTGATCTTGTTTTGGGTGATCCGATCGCTTCTAGGTCCCCCCCCCCCCCCCAGCTATTAGCGACACGCGCATGTGGGCACACAATGAGATGTAACCTCATGAAAGTTTCACGGCATTTTGCCGAGGAGCCCCATAAAATATCCATAAAGGCTCAGCGAGACATCCGACTGGGGTCACATTTCGAGAGCGACAGGCGTAATCCCAACTGCACAGCATGTGTGTGTGTGTTTGTGCGTTTCTGTGTAAACACGTGTCTGTTGTCACTGTGCATGTACAGTACGTATTTATGGACGACACAGATTTTTTGGTGGCGAGGGTTTCCAGATGCATGGCTGCATGTGTGTGTTTCTGTGTGTTAATGAGGACTTTGTGTCTGTCCACGTTTGCCTTTTGTGGCGTTTTCACGTGATAGTTGCATTTATTGTGAGTCTGCTGATGCGGGAGGGCTTTAATACGTGGATCTGGGCGACTGAGTGAGTGATGCGAGCTTCCTGCCACCCTCCGTCTCTTGACCTTTCCCACTACTCTTTGTGTTTGGCAGATGATGAGTTTTTAATGCCAGCCGGTGCACACAGACCCCACCTGGACCTGACACAGAACAGAGGATGAGGAGAGAGAGGGAAGGAAATGACGAAGATCTTTTCTTCCCTTACAAGTACCGGTGACTAACGTCAGGTGTGTGGGCTCGAAGCTCTCAGATGGAAGGCAAAGAAAGTGCGAAACAAAAACTGGGCTTCGATAATTTCCTGAAAGGAAAACAAATAAAGAAGTAAAATAAACCTTCGGCACCGTCGGAGTCGGTAATCTGGCTAAATCCACGAAAAAAACAGATTCAATGAACGCTGCTACAGAGGAAGGGACAGAAAAGCAAACCCACACACAATGCGTCAGACACAATGCCGTTTACATAAGTTGTTTATTTCGATTTGGACTCCGGTTTGCATTCTTGCTTGCTCTGAAGGGAAATTTTGGATGGACAGACCATGCAGGATCAGACCTTGAACGCACATATCTGTCCGTTTCTTGCACTCATCTCCAAATCTTTAATGTGTCTGCCCAAAATAAAGAGAAAGAATACATTTTTGTACATAAAAAATAAAAAAGCTAACAAGAAGAGAATTCTCAATATAGTACAAAGGCATAAATACAATTAGAAAATGATAAAATTCTGTTTTTATTTACATCTTACACCTCATTTTTGGAATTGTTTTGTAATTTTCCTTGACGGAAGTCATCAATTTCTCCAGATATTCATGCAAAGCAAACATGAGAATGGCGTTGATCCTTTCGGTGACAGGAACATTTCATTGTTAACTTAAGTTTTCTTTGTCATCTGATCTGATTAACAGATGAATTTTTGCCCTTTCGTTCTTATCCGTGGCCTCTGCTCCTTCTTTCTTCTAGAGCATTGTCAAAGCCACTTTATCTTTTCCATTACACATCGCTCCTATCAAACACCAGAGCCCCTCTTGTCTCTCTCATTATTTCACAACTGCTCCCTGACCTTTCCTCTGTTCTCCGTCACTTTGTCTCTTTCACTCTCACTCTGTGGGTCATTTGACTTCCTGCGGCTGCGCTCTTAAAAATTTAATTACCAGGATATTCCCTGGTGCATCGGGCCGGGATGAATGCCGCGTCAACCCCAGGTGTTGAGATTAATTAGGCTGAATCCAGCTGCAGTTCATTGTTTGTTGGCGGTAGTGTTTCCATTGTCAGGGTCCTTCCCGTGTATTTCAAAGCAGGTCAGCACATCCACGTTTGGATATGGGAGTTATGAAAGTTCCACGTTATAAAAGATTCAAATGTCAAACATGTAACCGTAATTAAGCTTTTAGGTTGAATACATAAAGAGGTAGGCTGCAGAAACAGCTGTGTGCTAACCCACCAAGGCTAATTCTAGATTAAAACATATTTAATCTGCCTATTCATCTATATCTGCCAGCCTTTGATAGCTACCTATGAGGCCAGAACCCCAGAAGGGAGGGCAAACTGTGCTCTGAAGTTGAGCTTTTCTAAAGTTTATGGAGCGTGAACTCTCTCTGAATGGCTGAACCTAATAGTGCTCATTTAAACTCCTTTATTTTTTTTTCACACTGTTTTTTTATCCTCCACAGAAAAAGTCCTGCAGGATTTCCCATTAAATTGGGTCATGTGAAAAATTTAATCAACATTATCCTGGTGCTGCTGATCAATGATGATCATTAACATGTTTGATCACCTCTGGAAAAGTGGAATTTGGGGTCTGAAGGATTTTGGTCTGCGCTAATTCGACGAAAAGAGGAAATAAAGACCAAGCTAGAAATCTACGGCCCTCAGTTAGCAGGATGCAAATTAAAAGTCTGCAGGGCTTCGGAGAAAAGAGGAGATCTTTGGTCAGAATGCAGACGGCTCAGCTGTCAGCACGGTGGGGGAGGGATCATGATCTGGGATGCTTCTGCATCATCAGACTTCTTGGAATCAATCAATGAAATCCCTCATTGGAGATTTGCACAAGAAGCTTGAAAAATAAGTTGAAAAATAAGCTGTCACATGACAGAGGGGGCTCCCGAAGTCTGGAAGAATCGATATAGAGATCTCAGCCGGGGGAGACAAGAGTAAAGAAGAACTATCGCGGATGGGAGGAACAGCGCCGACAAAAACCATAAACCTCCGTCAAGTCATGACTCATTTGGTGCTTTGCAAAAGAAGCCACTAATGGGATCGTTTTTCACTGAAGTTTCATATTTCCACGCAATCATCCATCAGAAACAGAATAAGAAATGACGCCAATGGAATTTAAATCCTGTTTCGAACACTGAAACTTGTCTCAGATGCTCTGAAAGTTTGCATTTAGGTTAATGAGACGCCTTTTCTCTGCCCCTCAGCGTCCAAATAAAGTGACCTATACCGAACACGCAGAAGCCATAAATCACCTCGCCGTTGTCCCGACCTCCTGTTTGGATATACGCATCCAGACTCATGTGAAGCTCATTAGCGAGCCCCCCGAAGACCTTCACGGGACAGATCTGTATGTTTACTCACCGCCTCGTTTTATGAACACTTCACAGTGTGGTGCTAAAATCCTAGGAAGACACACAAGGAAGCAACCCCACTGCTTCCATTAAGAGGTAAATCCCTTTTTGTGTCCATTCTTAGCCTTTTAACACATTTTCTTTTACTTATCTGAAGGATTGAGAAGCTCATAAAAAGAAAAGATCCACGTAAAAACATGAGAATTTACACCATGTCCGCACCTGGGAGCGATCTGTTTGCGCAGCATCCCCTTTTAAGCCGTGTTAATACACCTCGCCCCTCCCTGGATGTCTCCATCTCACATTTACCCAAACGTGAGATGTCTTGAAGCAACACCTCCGGCAGAGATCAGGCTCTAAAAGCCCCCCAGACACCAGCCGGGCATTAAGACCGGACGGGATGATGCCCGGCGGCTGTGGATGATGGAGCCTTCAACTGTGTTTACGACCAAAGGTGTCAAAGAAAGAGGTGTCTGATCGCCGACTGGAGAGAAAAACAAGATTTTATCCGATGAAATCCAGAGCAGCAGCTAACTGAGGCCGGGATGGTCAGCGGCACTTGTGGGAGATTCAACAAAAAGTCCAACATCCCTGATGTAGGACATAGGTTGCCATGGAAACATGGATGTACGGGAGGAGGAATGTTAACGCCTCCCTGCACAGATAAGCAGCCGCACGCACGAGCAGTCGCACAACTTTCACTACGTCAACAAATCCCACCGTGAGGAAGAAAACGCTTCTTTAGCTGAGAGAAAAGGCTGATTCTGTGTGACTGGTGTCAGCCCGATTCTTTAGTTGGAAACTTGAGAACAAACCAGAGTAGATCAAACTTATAAAAATGACATTTATTGGGTCTTATTGGCCATTTATTTACTAACCATAACCCTGACATGAAGTGGCCAGGTCCTAATTAATGCAGATAACCCTGGAATGTGGTAACAAAGTTTGTGTGTGTGTGTGTGTGTTGACCTAATGACGTGTGTCTAATGTAACAGAGAGAGAAAAAGAGAATCTGTGGTTACAGCCAGAGAATTAAACACAAAAGTATAGTTCTAAAAGGAATAAAACAATCAGTAATTTACATATATTATGTGTTAGCATACAATGCTAAAGTGAGTAATTATAGCCAAATTCTAACACTGGCAACAAAGGAAAGGTGTGACTGTGAAAACAGTTTTCCGTTAGCCTGAATGATAACTTGAAGCTAACCGGGATGCTGATTTACGATGCTAATGCGGACGTAATTCAATCTGGTGAAAGCAGCCTGTGGGAATGTGGAGAACCGTTATAATATCAGACATTAAGGGGCGTATTGGCCTATTTGTTCTGGAGATATTCAAACTAAACTATCTCTTTCATGCTAACACAGAATTGATTGTAGTTTTGGGGCTTTAAGCGTGTTAAGACAGAGCTGACGCAACATAAATATTAAAGGGTCTTTTGGATAAATGTCTAAAAACAAAACAAACTTAAAAAAAAAAACAGAACAAGGTCACCTGTGGTGGAAAGGAAGTGGAGCGTGGTGTTTCAGAAACAATGAGGCTCACGTGGTCCGTTCATCTCACAAGATGATTAAATTTAGCTCGTTAATGATAATACGAATGCTAATTTTCAGGACTGTGCTAATCAGTAGCTGGAAACAGGTTTTAAAAAAAAAACAACGAACTAATAGGGAAAAGGCACGTTCCCCATTTTGCTCCAGTACTTCAAAGCTTTGAAAAGCCAGAGTGTGCCCCAGTTTTTATGTCACTTTTTTTCATCCCTGCAAACACTTCTGCTGCTGTTTGTGCTATTTGCAGCGTGTTTGTGCGCTCGCGTTTGTTCTCAGTTTACCACGCGCGTTTATTGGAGATACAGTACACGTGTTGTCAAACTGAAAAATATGTTTTCCTAACCCGTGAGCTTGTTCGGTGCCTGATAAACGAGCCTCGGACGTGTTCTCTTGGACCAAATCTCGATGCACTTGATATGTTCCATGTTTCATCTTTACTCCCTCCAAACTTATATCCAATCAAATAATCAGCACGTTTTTGTACCTACATAAGATCATTTTTTCATGATTGATGATTTTATGTAG
>JABUIW010000057.1:65340-77553 GCA_013363375.1 Menidia beryllina
GTATATATGCATTTTAGAGTATCACATTATTTGTTTAAGAGACGCACAGAGACAAAGAACAAAGAAACCATCCTGGGTGTCTTTGATGGGATAAAACAGCCTGTCGGTGAAAACCTCCCCTCATGTCAACCATTACAGAGGAGTACTTTCGGGAGGAGCAGAGCACATCCTGGAGCAGAGCCGAGCTTGAGAGGAAGACATCAGCTGAAAAGACTCCGAGTTAATTCCATTGTAAGAGGCGAGATTCAAAGCAGATGTCCCGGTTCAGTCGGGGAATGGCTAATAAGGAAACCTAATTCAATTCCTGCTTTGATCGCATTATGAATTCACTCGAAACCGTAAAATACGCAAGCTTTCAATTCGCCGGGTGTGTCAGATACCAGAGTTGGTGTCCAGAAAGGCTGAAGGTTTTCCCAGAAATGTTGAAATTATATGAAAAGGGTGCACAAACAAGTCTAACGACAACTATCTTAGATATTATTTCTAATTGGAAGCTCGGCCCCAGCAGTCATAACATCTATTAAACAGTCGTATTATGTGTTTTTTCCTTATCAGAGGGCATGTTTGGACGATAAGAGGAGGCACGGATGGTTTCTGAAGGTCAGCTCATACAGGAAAGCCTGAAAGAGCCAGGGACGTTATGTTCTCTAGAGGAGAATAAAGGGCAGCAGAGCTGTGATTCCTGTTTTTATCAGAATAAGAACCTAGCCGTTTGGATTTCGGCTCTTTTGACTTCTTCTGACTGAATACAGATTTTTACCATTACTTAAGATAAGATGCTGATGATATTCACATACTAAACTAATTTCTCCTTTATTTACACTGTCAATCTGACCTATGGAGTTACATTTTTGAGAATAGTTTAGCTTTCCCCCCATCCTGCACCAGGCTGCCATGTTTAGTTTGATTTTAAAAAGACCAGTTTGCCTGTCAGATGTGAGTGCGTCTCTATTTAGGTGCCGCAGCCTTTCAAATTTGAAATAAATAGATGCTTTTGTGAGTCAAAATCCTCAGAAGTATTTGGATTTATTTGCACCACAGGCTTTTGAAACAGGTTGTTAGTTGTAAGTTTCTGTTTGCTCGCTTTTTGACTGCAAAATGAATGTTTTTATCGTTTGGGATCGGTTCAGTAAACACTTCACAATGAGCCGCACATATCCAAGGCACAATTTTTTAAATAATCCCCAGTTATGCACAACTGTAATCCACTTATATTAATAACATTCAGGGGGTAGAGTGGGAAATAAAAATCAATTGAAGCTGATGGGAAAAGTAGGAGTAACTTTCCCTCAGAGTTTTGAACTGGTTGCTGATGTTCTCCATCGTGCAGCCAGTAATTAACTTTATTAGCTGGAAACTGTAAGGAGAACATTATAAATAATATTATTAAAGATATTCAAGGTTTGAGATACCTTCTACAAATAGACAAGATGTGTAAGTGCTACTTTCCACATGTAAGTGGGAGTATAATTTGTGTCTAATTTGGCTGCTAATTGCAAAACAGAAAGCCCCTGCTGGGAGTAGAAAGCCTTGGGGGTGGAGAGCCCCTGTTCATTCAAATCACTGTAATGACCAATAAGTCCGAGACGTGAGATCAGACTTAAGACAGGACAGCATGTGGTTCTTGGAGTGTGAAGCTTTGACGAGCTGGAACTTTGCAGACATCGTTATAGAATGATTTCTTGGAGAAAAGCAACTCTTTCAGTTGGTCTGAATGAAATGCTGGATGAAAACAACCCCTGAATGGCCGTATCAAATGGGCTCTCTGGGGGTCATTAGGAGTTGAGGAGCTCCCTGAGAGAATCCATACCTTCAGGAGCAATTCCGTAGACAAGTCCCAAACTGTTTTGTGAGGGCTTCATGGACCCTGGGCTTCGGTGTTGGTCTATTCTTTTATATTTACGTTTTAATGGACTCAGATTCACATTCGTCGGGGTTGAGAAATAGCTTTTAACCACTGGACCTGCTATCAGAGCAGGGATACCACGGAAATTCATTGAAGGAAGCAGAGGGGGCCTTTCCTCCATAGCCATTTAAACGATTAAACGTTCCTTTTTGCCTTGAAAGAATAACAATCTTGTTGCACAGGTTGATCAAAGCTTGCCTTGTTTGTGGTTTTTATGGTTCCAACAAGTAATCGAATACAAAGTTTTACGAGTTTCACAGTAAAGACAAAGTTAGTGTAAAACATGCTTATTGGGATATTGTTTATCTGTTCTTCAGTTTATTTAGAAAAGCAGACATAAACTCAGATTTCAAATGGTATACATGTCTCCTTTTGCCCCTGAATTCCCGGGTATGATGTTTCTTCTGCTTTGGGTTGGACTGTAGTCATTCTCACCGGGTTGTTGCATTGTCGATGCTCCTTGATCAGCAGCAATAAATGACTATTATTGCTGCTATTAGCACTCCAAACACATCAAATAAACCCAACACTGCTGTATATAACTAAAACATCACAAAACGTTTCATCCACACAATGTTCAAGAATAAAAAGCTACCTCTTAACGGTTAGACAAACTTACTGGGAAACATTGTTACTGCATATGCGCCTAACATTCGTAGATCATCTCGTGAGAAAAAGAGAAAATGGCTGAATGTTTTTTTCTGGAGGCTGGAACGTCGTCAGCAGGAAAATATTTCAACGTTATATTTGATGCTGAGAAAACCTCCCGGCTGATAGATACCTTGGGAAAGTTCAGGAACCCTCTCAGACTGCTTCCTCTTCATTGAGAAAAGAAAATGACCTCGCATTTTCTTCCCCTCGCATCTCTTTCACATCCTGTCAAATGCCAGGCCCTTCAAAGACTCACTTGTTTGCTCAGCCAGCGACTCCATCTCTTCTGCGCTATAAACACTATCTCACTGTTCTTCTCCGTCCTTTTTTCTCCAGTTTCCCTCCCCCCTGTTTCGACGGTGCTATTCAAATTAAATGAAATACATTTTCTTTGACAAAGACGGTCGGTGAAGAACAGCACTAAGAAAATCAGTTTCCAGTCCAAGCACATCGATCTGTATTTTTGTAAAGGATCTGACTACAGGGTGTTTTTCTGTTTCTTCATGTGAAATGACGCACACACACACACACACACAGACACACACAAAACTGACAGACCCGTGTCGGTTTGCGTCAAGGTTTTACGTCCTCATCAGCTTTTGTGCTGACAAAGAGCACCTGCGGGACCACTTCATAACCAAACTATTGGATCCAATCAGAGTCCAATCATCGGCAAAAATGACCATTTACGATGTGCGAAAGCCCCTTATTACAACCAGTCCTTTTGTTTCAGATTTGATCAATCGCCACAGGTTTTGTGGAGATGCAATGATGTGTGATATGTGTATGTTCAAGGGACAAACTCCTGAAACCTCCTGGTAAAGGAGTCCAGTAGGGTGGGTGCTTTGACTATATTCCACTAAACTCTGGAAACTCTTTATGGTCGTATCGTCCTTTTGGGACTTTGCAGACATACATTTGATTTAATCCCTGACCACCTTTCTCTGATATCTGCTTCGATCACTCACAGTTAAGAAAGAAAAAGGTTAATTTCTCTAATTATCTTCTCAAAACAAACATCCACATACTCTCCTTCTGCTTTTCGTCTTCATGTGGTGTTCTTGTGTGGCTTTTCAAACGTTAAGAACCCCTAATATACCTCATACCATTATGTTTGCTGAAAACGATTATCTTGATTGTAATTACAGTTATTTTAACTCATACTACATTGTTTCTTTAACATGAGTCCACTATAGGGTGCCCAACCCCATCCTACACATGTCTATAACACGGAACTGTGGAGTTGTTTGTGTAACAACAAGTTTCTAGAGGACCTTTTCCAAGACAAGCCACTTATAATTACACCATTGCTCTATGTCGACTGGTAAATGCATCTTAACCAGTACAGCTAGACACTTCCAGGGAATTTATATCGGGCCAGCACATTTAACCCAAAAGGTGCTCTGGTTTGTTTTAATCTGTAAATACCATTTTTAGTCACTGAATAACGTGAAAACATGCAGAATCGCCCCAAATCACACATGCATCTCAGACACAGCTGCTCAGTGGAAAAGAGAAGTAGCCCGGAGCCTTTTTTGGACTTAAAAAAGAAAGGACGCCTTGTTCTCATGCACAAATCGATCGGTTTCTCTCATGAGAATTCCAAGCACTGCCTCAAAGAAAAGGTCGTCTCCAGTCGTTCAGCAGTCAATGATCTCGAGATGTTGTGGTCATCGTAATGAGAAAGCCTTGTCATGCACGAGTGTGGCGTCGTAAATAAAGTAAAGAAGTGGACTCTGATGGAGAGCTGCTGGAGAGGCCTCAGAGGTGGAGGAGACAGGAGCTCAGAGCTCATTTTGACTTTTGAATCACTCAGAATTAATTTGCTGAATTTGCCTCAAATAATGGAACCATATACATTTCTCCATGTCAGCACTTTCTTTGGTAAATCTCTGCAAACTTTCCAGTTTTTCAGAGTCACATCAACACATAGGGGGCGGTTTAGGAATTATTTTTTAGAATAATTTACAATAACCTGTTGGACTTTATCCCCTTCAGTGTCTTAAAGTGAAAGTCACAAATCCACTCAGCTCAGGGCGGACTTTTTCTGCGGTTTAACAGCGTTTAACCTTCCTTTAGCGTTAGCCTCCAGTGTTCCTCTAGAGCAGGGATGCTCACACTTTTTCAGCATGGGAGCTACTTTTGAAATGTCCAAGTCAAAATGGTCCAAGCATTATATTTATTGAGAAATATATTGAGGATTCTTACAACTCATGTTGGTGTGTAACCACATATGTTGCACAACACAACATATTTATATGTGCCCTTTTTGCCATTACCCGAGTTCACTCTGATGACTTGCACTGAATTGAACTTGGTCCAGCTCCCCCACTCATTTTCATAACCTATCTTACGTTTAAGAGGAAAAAACCAAGCGAAAAATTAGGATGTAACTGACGACTAGCTTGTTAGCTTAGCTGCGCTCAGGGGCTAACTAACGCACAGTGACCTAATTGTACGGGAAAAAATCAGATGTCATCTGACTGGTTGTCCTGTGTATCAATCAAGTGACGGGATGGCTGATAGGCTGACGTCTAGTTTTTATTCAAAACAACTCAACTTTATCTGTATAGCGTCAGTTCATGACAATGTCACCTCACCTTGTCATGCGATCTACCGACAGCACCTTGGAGATCAATTGGTAGATCGCGATCAACGTATTGAGCACCCCTGCTCTAGAGCTAAACCTAAAAATGGGCCCGACACCAGCGGAGGGTTGAGAACAGAGCGACTGTTGTGACTTCTACAGGCTGAACAGAAGCCCTCAGTTCCTTCGAGGCAGCTGGGCTGGCTACCTACCTTCACAGCATCCCCCCCGAATAATTCAAATTCAAATTCAGACTTCCACGAGACACCCGGACGCGTCCCTCTTCGACGCGCCCACAGCTGCACCGACGCGTCCCTGTGAATGTCTGAGAGGGAACAGTGTCAGGGACACTTTTTTGGGACTGAGTGTACACAGAAATGTACAAAAACAGAAGAGAAAAGGAACCCACATACTCCCACACACGCACAAATCAACCCACCGAGCAGAGAAACACAACACTTTACTATGTAGGGACTGTTTGAAGCTGCTAACCGCTAAAGCTAACATGGACCATTTCGACTTTTTGGAGCACCAACTGTGTTTTACACGTGATTTGATCCCATTTGTGACGTCCGTTTAACTCTGTGTGCGTCTCAATGCCGACAACAAATCCTAAAGGAAACATAAACCCTCTTAGGAGAATAATCGAAGGCTGAGTTAGGCCAAACACTAATCTCTGGTTTAGAGTTGTGCATCAGCAGCGTGTTCATTTGTACTGGAAGAACTGATTCATCTAGTCTGTCAATGGAGTGTGGAAAGACTAAATCATTGTGTCTCATTAGGAAAGCCCTCGTAGTTGGTGAGCTTCATTTGAGGCTCCAAGTGAGTCAGGGTTGTGAAGCCCCCTCAATGGGTCTGACCCCCAATCGATGCTTTATCCCCAAACGGCAGGTCTCAGGCCAAACAGGTCTGGAAAAATCACAGAGCAAACCCACCAGCTTCAGATAAAGAAATACAGCCATGACAGGGTGAGTTAGATGTCACAAGACGGTGACTTATCTGAATGCCCCCCACAGGCAATGTACCGGGTTGTTGCTAAAACTTTCTGTACTGATAACCTTTTAACCAAAACAGGTACTATTAATCTGATTGTGGTAACTGATTTCTAAGACAATTCTGGTCTGTTTTGATATCCTGCATGACCATCTTACCCTTGGAGATATTTGCCCTTGATCCAATATGGCGGCTTTCAAGATGGCTGCCATGTTCCAGGACCTAGCTTAAAAAATCGGCCCGCTCATCCATTACTTGGTTAGACGTGTAAATTTCCTTCTTGTTTCTGAAATAAGATGATGTCCTGTGACTTTTGACTCGCTCTAAGCGAAATAAGAACCCTTGTTAGCGTCTTAAATAATGTTTTTAAGGTTTTTTTCTGTTTATGAAAGTCATGGCGATGCATTGTGATGCATCTCAAAGCTTTTAGTTCAGCTGCTCGCAAACGTTTCCTAGAGGTACCTAAATTCAACTCATTTCATAAATGATTTTAAATAACTGTAGAACTATGGTTAGCATCAACCAGTGCAAAAAAAAAAACTTTGATAAACCAGTTTCCTCTGAGCAGTCGTCTGATCTACGCAATGTTTCCTAAATCTCTGGAAGAATAACTGTGACTTCTTTAATTAATGGACCGCAAGTATTTGTTAAAACTCGTTGAGATAAATAATGAGGCTGTTTGGATGAAGCAAAGCTCTCCCCTTGAATTATTCAGCAGTCGCCCGAAAACAACATGTTTTGACGTCCTGTTAATGACTTCATGTTTCTATTTCCTAACTGTTATGTGTAGTGAAAAATAGCAGTTGGGTGCATTAGGCTTGTGTATGGAAAAAGACCACATAGGAACACAAAAAACAGTTCCATATTTGGTCTCTGGTGAAAGTGGCCATTAATCCCTTTAAGCTCTTAGATTTTTTTTGTAGAAACCTAAAAAACAGCCTTAAATTCATGAACAAGAACACCACTGTGAGGCCAAGGTGAGCAGGTATTGTACGGAGTCGTGACACAACCCAGAGCAGAATTTGGACATATTAGTTGTCTGTATCTCAGTCATCAGGAGAAACAGGAACAACTGCCTTAAGAGTAAGATTCAGAGTTGTTAGTACTTTTATGGTCTGTTTCTTCGGCCTAAAACAGACAAACACAGCATTGTTTCATTATTTATTGGTTAACAAACAGCTCACAGTGATCAGAAACAAAACAATTACTTACAATAACTGATGAATTATTTCTATTTTTGTGGAAATGACTGCAAGATTTATCCCCACCCACCAAAACAAAACTATTTCAACACAACAAATCCGTGTTTTTGGTTTATCGGGGCTTTGATTTTTGTAGTTTTTGGTCCTTTTGTGGTTTGTTTGTTCTTTCTTTTGTTTCTATGTGTGTTTTTTTCTTCCTGGTTTATGTGCGGTGTTACATCCTTATCATTCAGTAGCTCCTCAGTTTCTGCCTTTTCTGGTCATCAGCTCCTCTTTTAACCCGTGCAGCTTTCCTCTTCCTCCTCTAAACCCTTAATGCTCCATGTTTGCTCTCGGCCATTGTCAGAATTTTTTATTTTTATTTTATTCATTTATTTTGTCAGATTTTTGCCGTTGTCACATCTTTCCTGTCTTTGGTTCATCCCACCCTCACGTCTCTGTTGATTTGATTTGTGGGTGTCGTTTCTGGATGTGCCTTTATCCACCTGTATCTGTTCCTTAAAAAAAATTATAATCTAAAGCAGACCCCTGGACAGACACCCCGTTTGTCTCGGATAACTTCCTAAGAGCGTCTGATCTCTGCTCTGGCCGCTTTTTGTTGATGTTTTAAAAGGCCCTTTGCTAACAGATCTCCGACACATCCCAAAACAGACAGAGACAGAGGAGGGAAACCTTTATTACCTCCTTCGGCGGGGCTTTAATGTGACATTTATCTGTCTCGTGCCCTTCATTACTTCCCTCTGGAAAGGTCAGGCTGGTGCGTGTGGGCCCCTCTGAGGGTTCGGGACCCCGACTCTGAAACATCTGCTCATGGTAGCACACGGGGGTGTAACTCCATTACACAAGACGCCATAGATCTTTACAGATTCTTGGATTAGGAGGGTGCGAGGTTCTGGAGAAAGGAGGTTCTGCTTTAGCCTGGCTCCTGCCTGAGGTGGTGGAGGGTATTGGCAAGTACATATCCCTGCAGGCCCTTTTGGACGTCCAACCGTTTTAAGGCTTCTCTTCGTTTGCCGATTCGCTATGGCCAGTAAAGTTTTGTTTGCCCCTAAGAAAACACATAGTCGCATGACGTCATCAAAATGGCAGATTGTCTTGGATGGGCGGAGTTGGACGTTGGATGGGCGGAGTTGGACGTCCAAAAGGCCCTGCAGGGATAAGCGTCTCGGTATTGGCGACTGATCAACAAACTTTTAGGTCGCCGAGCAGCTGATCAGCTGACTAGATGTTCAAAACGCCAGTCCGAAGTCTTCGTGTTATCGCTTTATTTAATCTTCAGGTATCCGACATTAAAACACATCACTGAATCAGTTCAAAGGCATCCATAATCCAACAAGCGGTAATCCAGAGTGAACGTTCACAGCAAACTTAATTAGATCAGACGTCAAAGCATAAGGTGTAAAGCGTAAAGCGTAAAGGGTAAAGCGCAAAGCGGTCAGCAAAAAGTAGGCTTCCCCCATTACCCACTCACTACTAAAACTGTCACCTTGCGAGTGATAACAGGTGATATTTCAAATGCTACCGCTCCCAACACCACCTGACCAATTAGTGCACGTCATCACTATGGCACGCCCAAACCCATTCTATCCACTACAGGGGGTGGTGGTTGGATAGCTGGGAGGTGGAGGTGGAGAGGGAGTAGATGGAGGCTGAACTTCCTGTCTCTCTGTGCAGCCTTGGGAAAAAAAAAACCGAACTGTGCGATCAGTGCGCATTGAGAGGAGGACCCTGACCGGTGCTGCTGAAGCCTGGAGGCTCAACCGGGAGTCAGAGGCGTCGCTGAGACAAGACAAAAGGACAAAAGGGGAACGAGGGAACAGTTTTGAGGCGAGATTTCAACCCCAAAAGCTATGCCCGCTCCTTTAAAGTGAACAAAAACTTCGCTTCCTCTACGCGTAAAAGCGCCGTTTTTCTCTGGAAACCAAAGCTTTTGGGATCAGGAGTTTGGGGAGGATTATTTTTTTTTTGGATGCGTCGCGCGCGCGGAGGCTGTCCAGGGGTGTTGCCGCGCGCCGCGTCTCGTGCGTCTTTGCGCGTCGACCGTGATTTTTCTGCGAACCGTGTCGGAGAGAGGGAGAGAGAGAGAGAGGGGGGGGGGAGGGGGGGGGGGGCAGAGGATCCAGCCGGAGTGGCCGACCATTCGGGAGGATGCTGGAGGGCAATGCCTGCAGAAAGAGAGGATGAGATTTGTCGAAAGGCGCTGGAACTGCTCTCCGACCTGTGCGCTAAAGGGGAGGTGCAGGACGACCACTGCCTGGACTTCATCTACTACTTCAGGGACCTGGCCAGACCGCGCTACACCGACTCAGGTCAGCCTCCCTCCGCAGCCTCTGATTGATAAAAAAAAGCAGCTTACAGTTGTTTACTTTCCCACAAGCTCCGGGGGTGGATTAAAAAGAAGTTTTGATTTTTTTTTTTTTTTTTAGAAAAGCTGTCAGCGCTCTTTTATCCCCAAGCAAAGCTTTATCTTTTAGATTCTGCAGCCTTGATGCTTCACTAGAAAGAAAAATGACTTTAAAGTCAAGCACTGAGAATAACATATGAAACTCTGAATCACCTATTTTTCCAATTTGGATGTAACATTTCTGCTAAAATAAGGGTTGAATTATCTTTAAACTACATATGGTGAAAATTCAGTGTATTTTTTCCTGCTTTAATTCTTAATTTGGAACCTTAAGTGACTAGAATCCCTTTTTTTCTGCAAGCAAAAAGTGCATAAAACACACACACACGCGCACACACACACAGACACACACACACACACACACAGACGCCACATCCTGTTTTTCTGTGTTCCAGTTCACGGCAAATGTACGAAGAGTGCAAACTGTGAACTTGTTGCCTGCATCCATTAGCATCGTTAGAATTCACAAAGCATTTTCAGATCTATATGTGTGTTTGTTTGCTCCCACGGCAACCGTTCTGCACACACCGGCCGAACGGGAGGGCTGGTCTGATTCCTCTGGAGCTGGAGAGACCCGATCCTCCTCATAACTCTCAGCTCTGGGCAGCCACAGCTGTGAAAAATAAATAAAAAGCGGAGGAAAAACCCACTCAACTTTCAAACCTGGAGCAGGTGGCTGGAATCGCTTAGTGGGAACAACCACTCTGAACCGGGTTAATCCATTATGGAGGTCCTCCTGACTCTTTGAGAAGGCTCCACCCTAACTAAACTGTACAAGAAGGAGCATTCATGACCTAAAATTACCATCAGGATGACATAAAAGGAAGATCTCCAGATATTTGAGGTGTTCTATCCACCTCGATGTGTTTGTGGGTTAGCATGCAGGTTTGTCAGTCCCTGGAAACCACTGATAAGCGCTCTGCAGCGTAAAGAGCTGCATCCTTTCAACGTGTCAGGGTCCGTTATCGAGTAAAGAGAAGGTTTATGGTCCCGGATCGGTTCCCCGGAGAGGCCGTGACCCATTTCCTCCAGTAAGACCGGGAAAGCAAACAGGTCGAGTTGGATTAGCAACCGCAAACCGTCCCTCCGATCCCGATCCGATCCTCAAAGTTCTAAGTGGCTTCGCAGTTGCCATGGACACCGTCCAACTTGGCCCCAAACAAGTAGTCCATCACAGTTTTTTTTTTTTTCTTTTCAGGCTTTTTGATCCACTGTAAATAAACCGTTCACATGTGGATCCTGATTTAGACCCAGATGTTTTCCAGGCTGAAACCCGTCAAATAAGCTTGATGATGATTTTAAATATCAATTACAAAGGAAATATTATTTCTTTTTGCATATATTGACTCATTTTGACTTTTAGACAGACAGAAAAAGGGGCACCGCTGTGTTTTCTGAGCCTGGGTGGCGTTATCCTTTTACGGGATGATGTTGGCTTTTAATGGCTGGGGTCAAAGGTCACAAGGGGTGTTTGCTGCTGGATTGCTGCTTATATGCAGGAATTTCTCCCATTTCTCAGAGTGACCGTTTAACAAAACAATCACCGTTCTATTCTCAGATCAATTAAAGTGTGAGATCATGTTATTAATGCACATACAGTAGATATTTTTTAAAGGACAAGAAAACCTAAATACACATTTATCCGTAAGCACATTAGAGGTGGACTCAGGCCCTCAGGTCAAACCTTTTCAAACCAATGAATGTGTTCATAAATGTTTCTCAGTCATTGCTTTCACCCATTGTGGTTGAATTAAATGTTCTATCCTACACAGAAAAAATATCTGTGCAAAAGGAATTTATAAAAGTTGCGTCGACAGCCAATTTAACAAAGAATTTCAGGAAGCTCAGAGGCATTTTAACCATCCCGATCTTTCGTTTTCACTCTACCCTGTATCTAAGCAAAGTCTGAGTCTAAGAAAAGGTGGATTTCAGCCACTTTCAGAGTAGAAAAGAAGACACATTTTCACCTGTTGTTTTCACGTCGTAAAGCAGACGGGATCCGAATCGCAGTCGTGGGAGCTCGCCCCAATATCAACCTTAAAATGCACAAAAGCGCTTTCCTTTCTCCGTCTACAAGTTGAGGCATTGATTAAATGTCAGGGGAAGCAAGTTAGCTTTCATTACACCCTTGATTGCATTTGGAGGCATTGTTGCCGAGCAACATCGCATTATTAGATATTTGGTTTAGAAATCTTTGAGCCTCTGGTGATTTTCTTGTGCATGCCCAATAAAGTTAATGACTCTTCTCTTTTCTTCCTCATACGTACGTACCTCCCCAATCGGGCCATTAAAATATGCTTTTAGGATAATAAATATGGACCTCCCCCCCTCCTGTGACCTTTAACCTCCACTGTTTTAGGTCTTTTGGGGCTGTTTCATAACAGGGACCCATTCCAGTACTTAACAACAGCTTTTTTTTATTATTATTTATTTATTTATTTATTTATTTATTTATTTATTTATTTATTTA
>JABUIW010000057.1:77563-114307 GCA_013363375.1 Menidia beryllina
ATTTATTTATTTATTTATTTATTTATTTATTTATTTATTTATTTATTATTTATTTTTTTCTTTATTTTTTTTCATTTTCTTTATTTATGTTTTATTTATTTATTTTTTATTTGTTTATTTTTTATTTTAAAAAATATATATATAAAAAAAACAGCTTTGAATAAGATCTTTGTGTTATTTTCTTTCAGAGGACAAAACTAAAATTGTGAGGAAAAAGTAGTTAGGAGCGAAACACTTCTTCAGACGTAATTTGCTTAATCTTCTCTGAGTTGAGGCCTCTAATTGACCCAGTCTGGCCTGTACTTGGTGTTTTTAGTATGGGGAGACAGTGGATGGTGCTGGGTCATCTAAAGACTGGAACCAAGACTCCCCCAAATGATAATTTTAACCGGGATATTTGGAAAAAACTGCAAATAAATGGGTCTGGACTTTTTTAACTTTTGCGAGCTCCCACAAAAACTCCTGAAACTCAGGAGATTAAAACCTCCTGAGTTCTTTTTTTTTTTTAAAGGAGGTATTTGTTGAGTTTGTGTAACTCTTAAAGCTGGAGGGCGATCTCAGTTTTTCTAATAATCCAGAGGTTGGATGTTGGATGCTGACAAATGGGAGCCATCATACTTATTCTATGGTTCTCATGAGAGTTTTTTTTATCATTCCTTTAAAAAAAAAGTCTCAGATGTGTGGATATTTATTGGTGGAATAAAGGCTCTATGCTGGATTAGACCATATTAAGTAAAATCCCTTATTCAATCCAGAGGTTCATGTTGGATACTCACAAATGGGAGCCATTATACTTATTCTATGGTTCTCGTGAGAGTTTTTTCATTTCATTCCTTTAAAAAAAGTCTCAGATGTGTGGATATTTATTGGTGGAATAAAGGCTCTATGCTGGATTAGACCATATTAAGTAAGATCCTTTCTTCGTGTTTGAACTGGGTCGGTTTGCTGGCCGCGAGCAGGAAAAAAAGCGTCCCACTGATCTGTGTCAGCCCTGCCCTGGGATGTGTAAAAGGGGCCGATAATCCTCCATCACTGCCACCAAAACGCAGGCCCAACGACACAGAAAGAAGCTCATAAAAGCAAAACAAAGATATATTAGTTAAGTTGCAAAAAAAAAGCTATAAGGGTTATAAATAAGGTGGGATACCGTGAACCAACTGGTAAACTCTTTATTCAAAGTAAAATATTAAAATTGAAAGATATTGTTTATACAAAAATACTGGAAATAATGTATAAAGCATTGAATAAAAGTCTTCCTTCTGGTATTCAGAAATTATTTAAGAGAAAATAAATATAATTTGCGAGGTTTGTTTATATTTGAATGTGCAAAAGAGAAAAGTCAGATAAAGTCTAGATGTGTTTCAGTTATTGGTGTGAAACTGTGGAATGAATTGAATGATGAATTTAAATTATGTCCTTTCTTGGTGAACTTTAAAAGAGCTTTAAAATGTAAAATGATAAAATCTTACGCTGTTATGTAGATCTATATATGTACTATGTACTTGAATCTGAATTTGAAGAAATCCTGGTTGTAAGGTAAAAAAAAATAGGGTAGGCAAGAATAAGCTTTGCTTCGGCCTATTCCTTTTTTGGTGAACTGTGGGTTTGTCTATTGTTCTTTTCTTTGTTTCTTTTGTTGTTTCTTGTGTTTAATGTGGACAATTTACCAAAATAAAGTGATTGATTGATAAGAAAATTTAAAAAAAGAGAGCAAACCGACAACGAGCAGCTGCTGCGATGCCCACAGGAGTTAGCATGTTTATGGGATCAATAATAGGCGATGGGAGGAAGTGGAGGAGCACTCAGAGCATTAAGCATCGGGTCAGAGTGGAGTGGCCTTAAGGCAGAGAGGATTTTTTACGTGTTGTCAAGTTGTGTTTGATTTCTAAGGATTACACAGTTTAGACGTCTATAGACGTCTTTTGTGTTTTTCAACACGAGTGGCTGAGGGACGATCTGCTAAAGCTTGTCCGTAAATATCAGGCTTCTAGACAGAGTATGTAGTAACAAATTGACCCTCTAGGGGGCAGTGCCACTTTTGATGGGAGATGAGCATAGACTGTAGGCAAATAAGAAAAAGGGAACCGTTCGCTATGAGAGAACATGTCGCCGGTAGAACGGAATAAGGTAGAAACAAATTTTTTTTCCTGATGAAAGAAGAGACTCTACTCTTTCTTTTGGTGTGTTCGGTGTTTAGTTATAGTTATAGCACAAACTATTCTGTGGCTCTTGAAAAATCAGTCAAAATGCTAAAAAAAACTCAGTCAATGAGTTAACAACTCCCCATGTGGGGCAATGAAACAAGTTAAAATTTAATTTTGAAGATGACTTTGACTTCCTTTGATTTTTTAAATTTATCTCAGTAAAAAAAAGCTGAGCTTAAGCTCACTGTCATTAGTGTTAGCATTTATTATGAAATAATCATAATTGATATTCACTTTTTCTTTGTTTTTGTAAGATCTTTTCTGTCTTTTTTACTTGTTTGTCTATTATAATGTATTTATTTTGATTTTATTCTGGTTTACATACAGGTTAATCTCCAAGTAAGTCGTATCAGTTCCAATCTGTTCCAATAATTTCCACTGTCTTGGCATGAGAATAAATCGAGGTAGTTTACAAAAAGAACTAAAAACCCGTTGTCAATCAGTGCAATCGATGCTGGTTGTGACGTCCAGCAAAATTAAATCTGGTGACCTGATGGTTGCTGGAGGACCATTAAAGAAAAAAAGAACCTGTCTAGAGACCTCCTGGTAAATAAATCTTTCTCTAACAAAAGCCTCAAAGGTCAGAAGCTCTGCCTATCGACCAAAACACTCTCATGTACCAGCTACTGGGTCCTTTTCTGTATTGAAGAACCAGATTCTGCAGCTCGCCACCTATTTGAACATTCAGTTGAGTTTAAAAGAGTGAATTAAACATGTGGAGGAGCCAGTGATATTTAAGTTTCCCTCTCTCTTCCCTCCCGTCTCTCTTTTCTGTCGATGTTCCATCCACATAAGCCTTTCACAATTAGCCGGCTCAAAGCAGGTTGTTTGTCCAGGCAGCGTCTCATCAAAGGGAGATTTAGTCCAAATCGATAAAAGTATCCGTCTGTGTGTCAGCCCGCTTTGAGGTTATAAGCTCCATTTTTGGTTCGGAGGGATGGAGAACAACCCCTGGGAGCCAAATCCCCGATTCCCTCCCGGTGAAGTGCTCCAGTTCGTGAAACATGCATGCTTTTGCCACCGGGCGGCCTCATCCAAAATACATCCCTCCTCTTCAGTTACTGAAAGCATCACGACACGTTTATGTAAAGAGTTACCAAGCTAATCAAAGTTTAGAAAGTCTGTGGTGAAGTAAAAAACTCACATGCTCTTTTCTGTGCGAATCCCTTAGTGGAGAAACAACGTTTTATACGTGTAAATGAGTCCAAACACAGTGTGAAAAACATTCTGATTTCTTTTAAATTCTGTTTAAAAATGACCCATTTCAATGTGACATTAAGTCTCGTATACAGACAGAGATGCTCATAAATGTAGAAAAGATATAAAAAATGTATCATGTTGCTTCTCTGACTCAGGAAGTTTGATTAAAAAAAACATCCTTATTAATTACTTACTAACTTATGTAAGAATGCTGTCAGTATATTAGCTTTCTGGTCCAAACCAAATGACTTAGAAAGAATTTTACATCAAAGATTGATCAAAATTGATCAACTTTACAGTTATAACAAACCAAATTTATAACGCTGCCGCCTTATTTCTTTTAGTTCATAATTATACATTGACTAAAATAATGATAAACTAATACTAATACTTATTAACAGCGCGATGCAGGTCATCTCCAAATAGTCTAATATGGAAGGACACAAGTAGAAATAACAAATTTGCTCGTTTGTAGCAGAGATCAGAGCAAATTAACTTTCTCAGAGATGTTCAAAGTGCTTAATTTTAAGGAAAAATGAGCTCTGTGGTCAGATTTGTGGTCAAGATACAAGGCTTGAGGGAAAGCATTGATTGGTGGGTGATTCACTGACCACTTACCGGCCGTTTGGTGGTGGATTTAGCACCTGAACAGCTCTTTCCTTGTTTCTTCTCCCGCATAAAAGAACCGTCCCCACCGCAGACGCATCGGAACCTCACAACCTTTTTTAATTATAATTGTCGGCTTCCTTCGGAGAGGAACTCGCCGGCTGATTAACGGGTTATAATTAGCTGACGCCGTTTCTCTGTCATGATTGCAGCCGGTTTACACTGTCTCATTTAAAGATACGTCATCCTCAGACTTCACTTCTCGCTCAGATGACCACATCTCAGAACAAAACAGCTCCATCTCACACATATATCTGCCATAATAACCATTAAAGCCCCGTTCATTCATTCCTCCCTCACTATTACCGCTCCAACATGGATCAGCTCTGTGGATGATTATTGTTTTTGCCTTTTCTGAAAGGAGTAATTAACTTTGTGAGACCTTTTCTCACAGAGATTGCTCTCAAATGAAGGCGATCCTCCTTTCATAGTTTTTTCCACTGTGATTTTGTTTTCAAGGCCTCGTGTTTGTGTGTTTGGTCGTTGTTTTGTGTCGTGATTCCTTCTTTGCCCTCCGATCTTTTTGTTTTTAGCTGAGTTTGCAGGATTTCTTAAGTTTGTCTTTAGTTTTTGTTTGAAAGTTACTCTTTTTCCTTGTCCAGTCAGTCTTGTCTTCCCCCCTGTAGCCAAATATTTCCAGTGTAGGTCATTGGAAATTCACAAAAATCTGAATTTCTTTTTCTGAATATCATTAGGAAAAAAATTTCAATAATAATTTCCAATTTTTGCACTTTTAGGCGATTTGGCTGCAGATTCAGAGCACAAATTCACTTCTTTTCTCTTTTTTATGTCCACTATATTCAAATTGGGAGGTTAATCAACTTTGAAAATAAACTCTTAGCAGCTGAAGCAGATATGTGACGTTAGGGTTGAAGATTCTTTTTCTTTTTTTAAATTGTTGCCTTTCCGACACGCCGTCGCTGAATGCAGACTGTTCACTTTTTTCTTTTCACCTCTTAAAACGTGTGAAGCTTTAAGGAGCTGTGAGGCTGTCGGATGGTGGAGCTGAGCTGGCGCACGTGCGCCGACGCGCTCGGATGCTGTTGCCCCCGACGACTGATGCGTGATGGCATCCCGGAGACCAGATGTACTAAATGGACAAAAAAAAAAAAAAAGTCATTAGACTGGAAAAACCAAAGAGGCCTGGCACATATGCTCGCATTCATGCTAACAGCCACCTGCTGGCAAAAGAGACCGGGATTACCCAAATATACGTCCAAAAATATGCTTTTTAGGCATTTAATGAGTCGTGTTCAAAGTGAGTTTTGGTTTGGGCAGCAGTTTCCTTTCCACTGTCTGCTGAGAGGAGCTAAGAGCTTCCCCTAATGGTAATGCAGGAAGTGCTTAGGCCAATGAGAGATGACCTAATTTATGGGCGCTATTAAGGCTCAGTCCTGGAAGTAGAAACAGAATTGACGTTATTTATTCATTCGTTGGGTCAGATTTTGTAATGAAGCTCTGTAAAATGCTTGATTTAAGTTTATCCAGGTCGTGCCTTTATTATTTTTTTTAGGCTTCGTAAATATACATAAGAGAAAGCCACCAGCTAGGTTAAACTTTTACATCATCTGTCACAAAAAGACACGAGCAAAGGCGTCACAGAAAATTGATGCAACCCTTTGCACAGATTTCAACAGATTTTGTTTGTTTTTAGACCTCCTTGCTTCAAAAACCAAAGAAGTCTTGACATTTTAAAAGGTTCACCGTACGTCTGTGCTATTTATACAAAGAGAATGGCGAGCAGATAATGGCAACGTGGCCTCCGTCTAATTATGATATGGTTTCTGCAATTAAACGAGGATGGCATCCGAGTGGTCGCCATAGCAACACCTGGATCGCCGTGTGTTGGAATCTGCACGCAGAGCCTGACAGTTTTCCCCCCGGCGTGGATCCGGATTTGAATGAAAACTGATATATTGTCATCAGAAACTAGCTGAGCAACGCGTTTTTTAACAAAAACCTGCTAGAGGAACAGTTTTTCCCACCTGTTTGCCATTCAAATGTCTCAAGATTATGTTAAAAAAATGTAAAAAAGCTTATTTTTCTGTAATATAAGGTACGAGGCTTGGGGGCTCTTCCATGGCAAACCCGGACATACTGCATATGGATCCATGTGGATCCATGTGGACCCATGATGGGCAACGTTTGGTTGCCTCTGGACGGCTGCATGCCCTGTAGTCCTGTATCTGGTCCTATCATGTCTCTAGAGAATCATTTAGCAATACAGGTTATGAAAAATGTTGCAAATAGCCCTCATTTTGAGAGTCTGGAGAACCAAATTCCTTCAAAACCAAAGAACTCAAACTGGTCTGAAACCCTGACATTTTACATCAACTTCAAAGAATCTACCATTTCTTCATGCAAACTACCATTTCTTCTTTTTATATGGATGTGATAGTTACTGTTTACCTGTTTGGTAAGAGAATCAAACATGTTGGACCAACATTAAACGTCCTGCTGTCTGGAGAATTTCTATAAATTGTGTTTAACTTGTTTCTATTTCAGACTTTGACGTCTCTTCTTTTTAAGCCTTTTTACCTTTAACACGCTCCCAAAACTTGTAAACAAAATTTCACAACCTCGCTGGAAAAGTTGAATACAGAAAAATCAGCCATAAGCTGCAATTCCTCTCTGTTGGGGGTTGTTGTGACAGTTGTTATTTCTCCAGAGCTCAACGATGAACCTCTCACTTCTGTAATTACCGATCATCTCAGAAAACTCACTGGGTTTGTTTGTTGTTCCTCACAGTGAGAACATACCATAGTTTATCTTCTTAATTAACCATTCTGGAGAAACACAGCCCGTCTGTACCAGCGTTGTTGCTTTCCTTGGTTGAATCTGTGCACCCCATTCACTGAGCACCTGCCTCTTCTCCCTATAGACGTATCTGTGAGCCTGTTGTCCCTGCTGGTGACCACCTGTGGTTTGGCTCTGTTCACCGTCTCCCTCTTTGTCTCATGGAAGCTGTGCTGGGTCCCGCTGAGCGGCCGCTTCCTCCCAGATGTCCTCAAGGGGGCGCACTTCTTGGGAGGGGACCAGCAGCCTGTCCTCACAGAGGTAAGAAGCAAGGAGGACTTCAAAATCTGCATGTAGGATCCTTAAGTCACTGAAGTGAGTGTATAATCAGTTAAAAATTGACCACTGAAATTTTATTCGCAGCACTTAAAGCACAACTAGATACCCCAGGACCTTATATTTGACGTTTGCATGTTAAAGAGATGTGCTTAAAGTATACAAACCACCCTGAATGTGTTTTATTTCTGCACAAATACGATATGAAAACCTGAAAGACCAAGAAACCAAATGATAATTAGAATCCAGTTCATTTTAATACAAACAAAATACAACCAGTTCTCTAAGTTTCCAGTATATCCATTTCACGTAAAGCCAGTTAGAAAACATTTCCTAGCTCAGGAAACTGGCGGATTGCGCTGAATCTTATCTCTATTCTCCATGATGGAGCTTCAGGTAGGAGCCCAGAGTTTAACAAGGACCCCATAAAAAAGGAGCCGAAACTGGAGAAAAACTACCCCTCTTTCTAATTTTCATGAAAACTTTTCAGATCAGCAAGAGGCTTTTCAGAGTTTTGGGACAATCATGACGTATTACAGCATGGACGCTCCTACATTACTCTCTAAAAATCCATTCCTACAGTTCGGCACATACTTATTATTTCAGTGATTAGGCTTGAATTTTTTCAACACCGATAAAAAGTTCCCGAAAAGTTGGGAAACTGATTAATACTTATCGTATTAGGTCATCGTTTAGGGAAAAGTAATCGGTCACTGATGGCGTCTGGAGAGTTCACGCAGGTCGTAAAAAGAATAAGTTTAACCCTGTAATGCTAAATGTGTCATATTTGATACGTACGGTTTCTGAAGTCTTTTGGATCTGAGACTTTTGGATCATTCAATGGTAAAAGCTTTGCTCAAACCCCTGTTGTACACATTCAGATATACCTGATAACAGCCAGTGGAAGACTAAGCCCAAAATATATTTTTCACTTATTGTACACTAATTTGATCAAAATAATTTCTGTTTTTTTTTCTTCATATGTTGTTGAGGGGCCAAAGAAAGGCTTCAGACTAAACAAAATCCCAAATATTCTTCCTATTTTTCTTGGATCAGGCTTTAAAGGGTTAACCAGGAGCCAACTGTTTCTCAGTGTTTCTATACTTTACCGGAAAAAATGACCATTCAAACTTCACAGCCGTGTCCAGTAACGGTTCTGTTACTGTGGGATTTGCAGGTAGATGGAGAGGAGAGAGAGTACAGCGAGGACGGCTGTGTGAAGGAGCCCTCGGGCCCCACGGCCGTGGCCGTGCCGGAGTCCGGCCTGAAGATCAGCCACACCTCGCCCGACATCCCGCTGGAGACCCAGACTAAGGTGGAGAAGAACCAGGTTCACACTCTGGCCAGAGACAGGGTCCAGAGACAGATCACCGAGCCCACGTCGTCTGTGCGGTGAGTGTTCGGAGGTCAGGGGCTTCAGGGAACGAAGAGATTCCCCCCAGAAAAGCATTTTCAGCTTTAACGTTCAACGACACTGAACGCACGAAGATTTAGTTTATTTTAGTTTTATCAGGATCCCCATTAGCTGCCAAATAAATGGCCACTAGTCTTCCTGGGGTCCTCACATGAAAAAATTACATTACATTATGACAAAACCATTTAAAAAAATCACATTAGGAAATAATAAAAACATAAACAAGAGTGGAAATATGCAACATATATACACAGGTCAGTTCATCATATCATCTGCAGTAGTTCTGAAGACAGTATCTTTTTGAAGCTTGTTCTGTTCTGAACTCTTCGTGTGGTTATTGGCAGTTGGTTTCAGTGAAATATGGCTCTATAATGCACTGTGGATTTTAGATAGTTTGTTCTGGGTCGAGGGAGTTTAATGTCTCCACCTCGTGCCCGCCTTGTTAAATAATTGGGACTTTTTTCAACAAGGACTAAATGTTCAGCAAAATATGAGGGCTGTTTTTTAAAGAAAACATTCCATATAAATAGGAGAAGTCTTAACTTAAGTTTATAGGTAACTATTAAACATGAAAGCCGTCTATGCATTGAAGCCACATTTGTTCTTTGTGAGCACTGAAGGACCAATCTAGCCACCCTGTTTTGTGCCAGCTGAAGCTTGTGAAGCTCGCCCTGTGAAGCAGATGACCATATCACCTGGCAATACTCCGGACCACAGACTGTACAACCTGTTTAGCAATAGCAGCGGGTATGAATGAAACACATTTCCTCGCCGCGAAGGTTTGATTCGTGAAACCGCTGTTTCGCAGGCACAACTCCATCCGTCGTCAGATGAACCTGTCGAATCCCGACTTCAACCCTGCCCAGTTCCAGCGCCAAGACTCCCTCTCCGGTCTGGGCCGGATCAAACCGGAGCTGTACAAGCAGAGGTCGGTGGACGCGGAAGACGGCCGCCGGACCGACAGCTGCGGGCGTCTCCACTTCATCCTGAAGTTTGACTTTGACCTGGAGCAGCTGATCGTGAAGATCCACAAGGCCCAGGACCTTCCGGCCAAGGACTTCTCAGGTACCTCCGACCCTTACGTCAAGATCTACCTGCTGCCCGACCGCAAGACCAAGCACCAGACCAAGGTGCACCGCAAGACTCTCAACCCGGTGTTCGACGAGGTCTTCCTCTTCCCCGTGGCGTACGGCGAGCTGTCCGGCCGTAAGCTGCACTTCAGCGTCTATGACTTTGACAGGTTCTCCCGCCACGATTTGATCGGCCAGGTGGTGGTCGACAACTTCCTGGACCTGGCCGACTTCCCCCGGGAAACAAGACTGTGCCGGGATATCCAATACGTGACCTCGGTGAGAGCTTCCTCTGATTACTATTCCTATCTGCTTTTGTCTTATAAGTCACGTCTGGGGGAATGTCTGGTGTCTCGTCATGTCTTGATTACCTGTTGTGTACACCTGGGCTTCCCCTCCCTCATGTGTTTAAATAGTCCTCGTTTCCCATGTCCTGGGTCAGTGTGTTCTGTCAGACCGGCGAATCTTAGGGGGGACTCAGATGCGGAGAGTGATGGTTCCAAGGGGTTTATTTGAACAAAAAAACGCAAGTGGATGAAGACTAAGTTCAAAACAATGCTGTGACAAAACAATGAACAAAGTATGTATCAAGATTAACCAGACTATGAACAAAGTGTCAAAGCAAGAGTAAACAAGGCTATGGCAAAGTATCAAGGAATAAACAAGGCTATGGCAAAGTATCAAATAAAGATTAACAAAACTGTGGCAAAGTATCAAAACAAGACTATGGCAAAAATACTAAATAAAGTTAAGACTATTGCAAGGCTGTGACAAAAACAAGGCTATGGCAAAAAAAGCAAGACTGTGGCAAAAGTGCAAAAATCAAAACCTTACGTGGCAAGGAACAAAGGACACGAAAGAAAAGGGACACAAGGTGACGAAAAACTCAAAAACACACTGGCCCAGGACAGGGGAAAATAGGACTATTTAAACACATGAGGGAGGGGAACCCCAGGTGTACACAATTGGTAATCAAGACATGACCACACCAGACATTCCCCCAGACGTGACATTATTTACAGGACTGCAGCAATTTGGCTTCTAGTATTGGGTTAGCGAGGCTGCGTGGAGGTTCTGGTTTGGACTGTGACCTCCCAGAAGGAGGTCTTGTGGTTCAGACTCAGCTTAGGTGTACGATTTGGGTTTTCTCTACATATTTTTCTACATAACCTCGAGTTGTCTTGGACTCTAACGTCCTCCCACCTCCCAAAAAAAACCTACACAGCTAACTGACAATTCTAATTTGACGGTAGCTGTGAGTGTGGGACTATATGGTTGTGTGAGTATTATCCAAAGGTGAAATCACAATCTTTAACAGTCTTGTGAGAGGAAAAATGGGCAGAAGCTTCTGTAAATTCCTACTACAACACCAAAGCGAAACAATATCAGCAGACTCCATCTTATTTTCCCTCCAAGTGGGCCTCGTATCCAGTTCTGGGAGGCAGGGACATAGAAATATACTTAGACACAGTTAATGTTTGATGAATGCAGTTGGAAACACTTGGGGTTGGTGACCCAGATCTACACTGACAAAACACCAGGGTTGGCTTGACAGAGATACAGCGATACTGTCTATATTATATGATGCACTTGGATAAAACTGTAGCACAGCGAGTTAGATCACCCTGCCAGGAAATCCTACATGGCTTTCCTTCATGTTGAGCACTATAGTGCCACTTAATTTGAGGCAGAAACTCTTCTCTCCTGCTATATGTGCGTGTAGTTTAACAGTATTGAATGATTATGAGGATGGATGCGCTAATAATTTGAAGTTTTTCATGAACTTCTAAATCTGGTTTGCTGCCTGTGGCGTTCGGCTTTTTGACGGCTGCTATGCTAACACACGCTAACGTTGGTCCCATGTGCACGGAGGCTAATAACCCAGTGTGAAAGCCTTTTTTTTTTAAAAAGATTGATAATAGATCTCACTGAGGTTTAATTCAGTTCGTCTTAAATTGCTAGAATAACTCAGCAGTGCTATTCTACCTTTAAAAACTCCTCACTCTTCACACTTGGCTGCCATTTTATGCATCTCTTCCTCACTAAAACTCCCATTTCTGATTTATTTGAGTGGAAAATGCTCTGTGGTGGGATTAATGAGGATATTGAAAAGTGCAAGAATGCTTATGTCAGGTAGGCAACCTGGGGAAGAATGAGGATTTACCACTGATAGAAATGTTTATTTGGTAGAAAAAGAACACACTGGGACAATAGACAAGAGTTTGACAATCTATTTGGCTTCCTGTGCTCTGCCTGTGTTGGAATTATCATGCAGAGAAATTAAAACAGGCATATTTGTCACTGAGAGAGGAACTCTGCTCGGAACAGTGTGTATAGAGTTAATTTTTTTTGTTTCTAACCATCTGATGGTCACATTTTACACTTTTTTTACGCAATGATTATCAGTTATGATATAAAATGTATATTCTGTTTAATATTTCAGAGGAACCAGGAAAAGAGATTAAACTCGGACAAGCGAAAATGAATGTCAACAAAAAGAGTTGTTGACATCAAGGCAAACACAGCCAGCTTTAGCATTAACCAAACGACAGCCTGGCGTTTGTGATAAACCGAACGGACGCAATTTAAACTCCCACAAAACAACACGTTGCTTGGAAACGAGGCGATAACTGGGCGGCCAGTCGTCCTCCGCTCCCTTAAATCCCGCTCCACATGTTACAGACAAGAGCCGAACGGCAGCAAACCACCTATTAAACACCTATGTTACAGCAAGAGACTGCAAAAAAAGCGACCAGTTGTACGGATTTCATCTGAGCTCGTTAGGCTTAAACCATTTTCCAAACTCCTACTCATTCCAAAAGGCGTATTGTTTTATGCGATTACAGACCTCATAAACTAAATTTGTCATCAATCCTGTTACCGTTGATTGATGAGTTTAGTTTCAAGAGGACAGTGGAGCTCAGAGAGTCCGTATAAATGACCACAGACACGAGGATCTGTGAAAAAATGATGAGATGTGAAGCTTGGAAGGTGCAGAGAGCTGGAAGCTGAGATCCGGCTGAGGGGAGTCCCAAACCGTGCCTGCAACGGGAGGCAACAAGGCCAAATTATGCAAAGGCTCCTCCTCAATGAATGAGAAACAGGGTGTGCAGAAGATATAAATAGATACTGGGGGGGACGCGTGGGAGATGCTGAGGTTTCTGTTCTTTTTGTGGCCGTGACGATAAATAACAGCACAGTCACACAAACCAAAGAGGACTCTGGAAGCTCAAACAGCTCAGGGCTCCAGACCAGGGAGAAAGGAACTGTTTAAACAACTTATCTCATGGAGACACTCCCCAAGTATCTCAGGATTCCACCTGGCCGTCACACTGTGGCCCGTCCAGCATCTCCATTTCCAACATAGGAGCCAACTGTTGTCCCCACCTGGACATGCCAGGGTCCAGACAGGTGGACGTGGATTCGAAAAAGCATTTAAAGTGGCCTAAACTAAAAAAAGAGGGATTTTTGGTGGATTTTAGTGTTTGTTTTCTGGTCCGGCTTGTCTTTGTTTAGTTTTTTTTTACAGTTTTTGGTTAAGATTTGGGAGTTATTCTATTTTTCTGCAGAAACATTTTGTTTGTTTGTTGCTTGTTTCATGTTTTGTGGTTTCATTTCTCAGTTCTTTATGGGTTGTGTCTTTTGTATTGTGTTTGACTTTATTGTTTGTTTGCTGTTGCTTTTCCTTCAGATTTACTGTTGCATCAGCCTCTGTTTGTCATTCAGGGTCTGTCTTTGTTATAACTTTGGGCTGGCTGTTATTTATTCATTTCTGCTTCATTGTAGTTCAGTTTCCAGCATCACACTTTAATTGTTTGGATGCATTCAAATTTCGTTTTTTTTGCGACTCCTTTTCTTGTATTTGTAACAAATCTCAACCCTCTTAACCTCTGATCTGCATCTCTCCTCCAAGTGTAATACACATTTACAGTTAATGTACAGTTGACAGACTTCTCAAAGATGGCCGGAAAAAATATATAAATAATGTAAACGAATAGAACAGGATTTAACATGTTAGCATGTTGACATTTAGCATGGATCTGGCGTGCAGCTGTGTGCACCACAGGGAGGATTTCAAACAGCTTAATCCCCCATAAAGGACTCTGAGAGATCATTAGACTGTTATTGTTTACCATTGGACTGTTTGCATGCCACTGGGGGGGGGCGACAACATGGCCGACAGCGATAAACAGCATCATCCCGGCTGTGTTTGCACACATTTTCATCTCAGTGAAATCAGATTTCATCTGATGCTAGAAATCAGACCACCGCAAATGTGTGGGACTTCCTGTTAATGGAGGGTTCGTTTGTTTTGTTAAAAAGACACAGAGAAAGCATTGGTACCACCATGCGTTTTTCTGCAGTTGCCCTCTGATGGTCGGCGTGCGCTCCCCTAATTAGCAAGATTTTGGGTGATTTGACTCATGCACAGAACAATTAATTAATTAATTAATTAATCAAACGATTCATTCAAAGCAGGACAATGATCGGTATCTGTGTTTGGGACTTACTAACCGGACAGAAAAAGACCCAGAGGCCCGACACTCCTGTTTCTGAACACACAGACACATGATTCTGGTTTTAGCCCCGCCCACAATCAACAGCTAAACGAGGGCAGATTAAATGGGTTAGATCCTCTTCGGAGGATTCGAAAATGTGGAGGCAAGTCCAACCTCCCGTGTCCAAGTCAGAGGAGTCCGCTCACATGCGAAAACGACAATTACCCAAAACGGATTGCAAGCACCCAGTCTTGCTCAAACTCCTTATTTCTAAGCCAAAAAGATGAAGTTTCATCAATGTGTTTCTTGATATAAGTTAGGGGTTAACACTTCTATACAGAAAGCTTGTTTAGTGATCTCTGCCTTCATGTGAGCAGCTGCTGGCTGAGCTAACTGATTTTTATTGGACAGCGAACGCACCATCGGCCGATTGGCTGCTTTTGTTTGTTGCTTCCTCAGTAAACAAGCTGAGTAATCTTAAGATAAAACACAGGTGACAACCGTTGGTTGGACATTTGAATCGCAATTTCAGACTTTATTGGTGCTTTTTTTCTGTGTCCAGTGTTTGGCACCATCCATTTTTCTTACTTTCCCCACATTATGATGCGTCCACCACCATGCTTAAACATACACACCTTCTGTAACATGTGTTTCTTTTGTAGGTGTATTTAAACTGGCAAATTGGGGGAGGTTTCACATTAGTTGTGGCATTTTTTTAATGATATATCAATCTAACAAAAGCAGGGAAGATGCTTTCTTAAGGATCGTGTGGCTGAAAGCTGCTCCAAAGTGAACAAAACCGAGACACGAGATGGGAGTTTGTTAGAATCAAAGCTTCGTTTGGTGAATTTGTGTTTGTGTCGCCATCTTTGAGGGAGTCTTGAAGGAGTGTCCAAATGTGGAGCCTCTGCTCCGACTTTCTCTCCGTCCTCAGAATAAGTGGGTTAGGTCCCTTGGGGTATCTCGGGGATCCCGGTTGGTCCACTCTTCAGGATATTTGGATGCATTTTAATCACGGTTCCTGGCACCGACTAACCCCCACCCACTTCTGACCATATGCCCCAGACTGTGGTATACACAGATTTCTTAATAACATGTGGATAAGAAAATAAATTAGATTAATCCTCCAGAGGAAGTATCTGTATCATGAGGGCAGTCGTGGGATAGAGTTGTGATTTTTTTGTGTATTAAAGACATTGCTATTTCTGGCTCTGGAGATCTTCTGACTTTATTTGGTGCAAGGATCTAACACTTTTCTATAAGAAAAACTTGTGTTTCATTTTGTTTGAGCTCGGGTGTGACATCTCTGTTAGGTTTGGATCTTTTTGAGTTTTCAGCTTGCACCTGAAGGCATCTGGGAGGTGTGGCCAGTTTGAGGAACTTGTATATAAGCTCACCAGGTTGACAGAAAGCTCCTTATTTTCCTGTTCTGCTCAATGTCTTCACATGTTTCCCAGAGTTTTCTTGAGTTTACGTCCATGCTTTGTAATTCTGTTCGGTTCAAGATTCTCTTGGACTTCATGCCAGTTTTGGCTTTTAATATTTGCCAATTTCTGTTCTTTTTCCAGAGTTTTTTTTCTTTTTTTTTCCTGTGACCTCAACAGCAGATGCCAGGAGGTATTTTTTTCCATTGTGTCTGCTGGCAGAATTTTGTTTTGAACTTTCCTGAGTTTTTTTTCTATTAAAGACCATTTATGCTACAGCAATTTTCTGTCATAGAGGGAAAAACCCTATTTTTTCAGTGATCCATAGCTGATATATTTTCCCCCAGAGTCTTTGTTTGTATGTTCATGCTGCTTTTTAGCACAATATTTATTTATTTATTATCCAATAAGTATTTTTAGATGAAGATATTCTGTTTTGTTCCTCCCTGCAAATGGACCGTAACATGCCAGGCACTGTTATTTGCCAATTTTGTTAAAACCATACCAAATTTCCTCCTCAATGTCCATTCTCTGGCTAAATTGGTGAATAAAAACACAAACGTGCGCACACGCACACACTAGAGAATTAAACCGAGGTCAACATTGCTGTAATTCCCAGTTTGATGACTCTTTTGGTGTGCATCTGGCTTAATTCAGGACCTACATGCACCTCTTTGATTATTGTTTTTCAGCTGATGACTGTTTGTAGGAAAAGACGGCGTAACCTGCAGCTCCGCCGGACCGGTCAATACTATCGACCGCTGCCCGGTTGGCCTTTAATTAGGGGCATGATGAATGGGGTCAGCGTGGGCTGTGGCTCTGTGTGTGTTGTTAAATCTTGAAAGGAAGTCCCCATTTTACAGCGGTGATGAATTGTATCGTGTCACGAGCACTTGGCCTCTTATTGGCCCTCATTGACCATGTGGCCGGTGTGATTGCCTGAAGGCCAAAGGTCACAAGAGTCAGAGGGGGGTTATCGATAAGAGATGTGGTGAGCAAGCGTTCTCTAAGTTGTGCTGCCTTTTCTGTCCGAGGAAAAAATAAATCACAGGCGAATATGTTTGCTTGATTCCGTTTGCGTTTATTGTTATTCAGCAAAAGGAAATCTGAAAAGCAATATCTTGCTCATTAAACATCCCAACCTCTTGTCCTTTAAAAGGCAAAGACTTGTATTGGCTGCACAGCCACATTAAACCATCACCATTGCTTCCATTGTGCCAAATTAAATAGGAAGGACGCATAAAACCTGCAGAATACAAAGATCTTCCTGTTTTGCATTGTAAGTTTGAGCAATAAATGTAATAAAAAAAAGCCAAAAGCAGACACACAGGATGATGAAAACACCAATTTGCCGCCATTGTGCAGCTCTTACAGGTCATTTTCCTCCAACTGGAGCGGGAGACTTTACATAAAAAGAAGGACGGTGAATCTGGTGACTGTGAACATATCTTTATTAAAGCCGCAGCTATTCAGTTCATTGATATTCCGAAGGACAAAAAAAAAAGGAGCCTTTTTATGTGCCAGTCTCACTTTTCTTCTCTGACAGTGACGAGAGATTCTTTAGCTTAGCCCGATTCTGCCAGGGTGTATTTATCTATACAGCCCGAGTTCAGTCAAGCCGGTGATTCATTTACTTCCATCACACTCACTCAAACGACACGTTCACGGTACCAATCGGCTCCTGTGTGAGGAATAAGACCACTTTACAGTCAAATTTTAACAACGAACCCCACCAGAGCATCACTGTGACACCAAATCTGCTTTATAGTTGAGATACTATGCAATTAATAGATGAATTGATCTCAGTGTGTTGGTGAAATGTTAAATGGGATCAAAGTCATTCAGACTTCTCTGGTTTTATTTCATTTGATACCTTTGATCTGGGTGGTTTCAACCCTTTCTGAAAGGTGACTGCTTGAAAGTTGAGGACGATACTTTTGGACAAACACGGGGTTTCCATTGCCGTTTTTGCTTATATGAATAAGGAAAGAAGGAAAAAGAAGTGAATAGGAAAAGTAATAATGTGCATCCTTTAGCTTTGTCAGGTGAGAAAAATTGAACAGTTCAGCTGTCTGGAAAAATTATTATTCACAAATATATCTCTGACCTTAATGTCAAACTCCCTTAAGAACTAATTAGTTTGGTTTGGGAAACTAATATTTTTTAGACTAATCTATTGTCTTACTTTACCTTTTATTATGTCTTTTAATTTGATTAGACCTAAAAATAATATTTCCCATGGTTTAGCTTTTGATCATAGGTTGAATCATAGGTTATTTTTGTTTTATTTTCTATTCTAACATGACAGAAATGAAGAGCCTTTTGCTTTTGGACTCTTCAAAGTAACTCTTCTGTCTTCTTCCATTAATCCGAATGGTGCAGCTTTGTTTTTCCCCCAAAAAGCAAACCTCCCAGTTGCTGTGTGAAGGCAAGTGAAGACACTTTTACTCCACAAGAACTAACAGGAGACATTTGCTTCCCTCCCACACTCATTCCTAAAGCGGTTACCTTTTTTTAATTGTTTTTTTTGTTAAATAGCAAAGGGATGCATGAGAGAAATAATCCAGATATGTGGAAAATCCCACTATCACCGAGCATATTGCGGTAGAAATCTTAAAGGAGGAATTATACGAATCGGAGGGGGAAATCGTGTTAGTCTGAGTCTGTGATTATGAGAGACCCACAAAGACGGAGGCGTGCAGACAGAGGCAGTCCGGTCCTGGGGGAGAGCAGGTGCTGGTATTATAATTGGAGAAGATGGACTGTTCCCACTCTGGCTGCTTTATTGGGGCGCTTTAGAGATCCAGCGTAATTTCATTGGCCGAGCGCGAGTGACCATAATCCTGACCGCAGGCTGGACGTGAGTGCTCATAAGAGTAGTGGCCGACACTCTATACTGCAGACTTAACTCCTTGCGATGGAGGAGGAATATCGCATTATGGGCAGGGAGCTATAGGGCCAGTTGTGTGTGTCTGTGCGCGTTTGTGTGTGCGCGTGTGGTTCAGTCAGAAATCGGCCGTTCATAAGCCGAGGCTGGGAGAAAAAAGGTCTCGGCGGTGGGGGGGGGCGGATGCCTGTAATGAATCAACTCGTGGCTCGGTGAGAAAATCACACACCCGTGTGCATATGTGCGAGCATATTGTGCGCTTGCAGGCGCGCAGATGCTGTCATCCATGATGAATTAACTCATTTGAGTCAGTTGGATTTTTTTTTGCTGTTATCGACTAGCAGGCTCACAACATGTGTGTCTCATGTAGTCTAACTCTAATGAATCTGAATCAGAACACACTGATGGTTTTTGGGTGGGACCTTTCGAGTTTCTAGGTAATCGGATGCTTCTGACTAAAAATATTGAGGAAAATCAATTAATATCCTGCATGTTAACTGGTTTGTGTTCGTTAGGCCACTGAAAAATGTTAGTTTCCCAAACCAAACTTATTAGTTCGTAAGGGAGTTTGACACATAGGTCAGAGATATATATGTTTCATCATTTTATTCCAGACAGGCTGAACTTATCAATTTTTCTCACCTGTCAAAGCTAAAGGATGCACATTATTACTTTTCCTATTTGCTTCTTTTTCCTTCTTTCCTTATTCATGTAAGCAAAAACAGCAATGGAAATTAGATGCTTCTGACTAAAAAGACTGGAGAAAATCATTAAATTCCCCTCTAAAATATCCTGCTTTGTGTTCGTTAGGCCACTGAAAGCCAGTCGGTAGAAACTCAAATTTAGTTCACAAGCTTTAAAAAATTCAAGCTTGTAATCTTTATTTAACTCAGTGTTGGCTCCTTGTACAGTCTCCCTCTTTGATTCCGAATGATTCCGATCTGTGGATTAGATCAGAAACCGGAGGGTTTCTTGTAACCGATCCCCGTCAGTTCGTGCGTCTCGCCTTCGCGCCGCAGCGCCTTATTTTTAGAGGCGCTAATTGGGGAAAGGGCTCGACACACGCGCGAATTAGTCGTGACTGTTGTCATAGGAGGGAAGGATTAGTTGGAGGCTAATTGTGGATTCCACAAATTTGAAGCCTATTATTTCAAATTCTCAGCGCATCATGTCATCGGGAACCGTAACAATTAGAAGCATTACCCTTAGAGCAATCCCAGGAATCCTGAAATAGGTTGTGGCTTTCTTTGTTTTTACCATCTAAATCAGTGTTTTTCAACCACTGTGCCTCGGAACACTAGTGTGCCGCGAGAGATCGTCAGGTGTGCCGTAGAAAATCATCCTATTTCACCTAACTGGTCTAAAAAAATGCAATTTTTCAGTGTCTGCTGGAGTAGTTGCTGGTGGCGTAATCATGTAATAATTCTTTATGACTAGATTTTGTGTATAATTTTGTTTATTGAAGTGGACATGCTAAGTCCAATTTGAAAGAAGAAATATAAAATATAATAAAAACATTTTTTTGTGTTTATTTGATTCCTATTCAAGACACTTAAGATAAGAATAATATAAGAATAACGATAGTGTCACTATAGGCGGCTACAGATTTTTTAAACATTTTTGGTTGGTGGTGTGCCTCGTGATTTTTTCAATGAAAAAATGTACCTTGGCTCAAAAAAGGTTGAAAAACACTGATCTAAATGACATTTGTTTTTGTTTTTTTAGCATTCAGCCTTCAGATTTGATGAGAATCAACATGTATGTGTCACCTGTTAGACGTTAACGAACCAAACTTTGAGATGAGACAGAGCTGACTTATTGAAATTGTGTCTCTATCCAGGACAACGTGGATCTGGGAGAGCTGATGTTCTCGTTGTGCTATCTCCCCACGGCGGGCAGACTCACCATCACCATGATCAAAGCCCGGAACCTCAAAGCCATGGACATCACCGGGGCCTCAGGTGGGTGGGCGATCCACAGCGGAGCGTTTCAGTCGTGAGTCAAGCGGTGAGACGAAGTAAAAAACAGATAAAGTGTTTGTTTTTTTGCTGTGGGTCCGAGGGAATGACCTCACAGTGAGGTGTCTGTGGCTGGCTGCTATTGGACAGGTCAGTGGTTCAAATCCCAGCTACATCTGAAGTCGTCTGTGGGCCGGACACTGAACCACCTGGACAGGTGCAGCGATTGTAAACAGGACTCTGCAGGTCAAAGTTCATTCACAGTGAAAAGAAAAATAACATCCCTGTCCAAAACGTCTCCCAGCAGCTTTATTTCTCCAGGTTTTTCTTCTAATCAGCCAGACGATTTATGATTTTCCTGAAGTCATCTTGAGCAACAGTCATATTGGAGATTGGCTTCTTTTTAATGTCCAGACCTTTTTTAATTATTTTTTATTATTTTGTTTTGCTTAAAAATCCCCTTTTCAAACACAGATATTCAAAATTTTTATGCTTTCTCTCAAAAGTAAACATTCATCCTTTTAGGAAACCCTGCCTCCATGTTTTTGTCTTAGGAGGTTAGTTAGTTAGTTAATATCAATATTAGTTAGTTAGTTAGTTAGTTAGTTAGTTAGTTAGTTAGTTAGTTAGTCAGTTAGTTAGTTAGTTAGTTAGTTAGTATCCACTTTGATTTTAGGTTATATTCACTTGGTATCATCCCAATATTTTGAAGAGCAGCAGCCATGTTGAGTGTTTGCCACTTAACCCTTTAAAGCCTGATCCAAGAAAAGTAGGAAGAATATTGGATTTTTTTAGTCTGAAGTCTTTCTTTGCCCCCTCAAAAACATATGAAGAAAAAAAAAACAGAAATTATTTTGATCAAATTAGTGTGCAATAACTCAGAAAATATTTTGGTGTAGTCTTCTACTGGCTGTTATCAGATACATCTGAATGTGTACAACAGGGGTTTGAGCAAAGCTTTTACCACTGAATTATGCAAAAAGTCTCAGATCCAAAAGATTTCAGAAACCGTATTGATCAAATATGATACATTTGGCATTATAAGGTTAAATCCAGCATTTAACAGACTTTGTGCTTAGATAAACCTCCATTCTGAAGGGGTCAACCTTCTGTCTTTGCAGATCCATACGTGAAAGTGTCCTTGATGTGTGACGGCCGGCGGCTGAAGAAAAGGAAGACCTCCACCAAGAGGAACACCCTGAACCCGGTGTACAACGAGGCCATCGTGTTCGACGTCCCCCCCGAGAACATCGACCAGATCAGCCTGCTCATCGCCGTCATGGACTACGACCGGTCCGTTAACCTGATTCTTTAGTTGGAAACCTGAGAATAAGCCAGAGTAGATCAGGAGTAAAAATTTGACATTTATTGGGTCACAGGTAAAGTATTTCAGCGCTGGGCTCTTCACAGACAAAAACTGCTCTCAGGGTCTCAGTCGGCAAAGATCCCCGAACTCTGTGTGTCATGGGTATTTATCTGTGGGGCTGGGCACACCCCTCAAAAAGGACTGTACACGACTGAATGCTTATTGACCAGTTATTTAACTCATTGGCTGCCAAAGACGTCTATAGACGTCAATTCAAATACAACCGTTGGCTGCCAAAGACGTCTATAGACGTCTTTTATGTTTTTCAACGAGAGTGGCTGGGGGACGATCTGCTAAAGCTTTTCCGTAAATATCGGCTTCTAGACAGAGTATGTAGTAACAAATTGACCTTCTAGGGGGCAGTGGTACTTTTGATGGGAGATGAGCATAGACTGTAGGCAAATAAGAAAAAGGCGACATGTTCGCTATGAGAGAACATGGCGCCGGTGAGACGCAAGTCGAGGAAGAACAGAATAAGGTAGAAACGATTTTTTTCCTGATGAAAGAAGAGAGTCTACTCTTTCTTTCAGTGTGTTCGGTGTTTACATAGTCATAGCACAAACTATTCTGTGGCTCTTGAAAAATCAGTCAAAATGCTCAAAAAACTCTGGCAGTATGGGACTCTCTGTTCTGAAAATGGCTGGCAGTCAATGAGTTAGTAACCCTAACCATGACATGACCCAACCAGGACCTAATTAGTGCAGGTAACCCTGGAATGTGGTAACTAAGTTTGTGTGTGTGGATGACCTAATGACATGTGCATAATTTAACTGAGAGAAAAGGAGAATCTGTGGTTACAGCCAGAGAATTTAACACAAAAGTATAGTTCTAAAAGGAATAAGACAATCTATAATTGAAATACAGTGGGGGAAATAAGTATTTGACCCCTTTCTGATTTTGCAGGTTTGCCCACTTACAAAGAATGCAACGATCTATAACTTTAATCATAGGTACATTCTAACAGTGAAAGCCAGAATTCCAAAGAAAATTCCAGAAAATCACATCATATGAATTTATAAAAATTGATAACCATCTGATGAGGAAAAATAAGCATTCTTTGTAAGTGGGCAAACCTGCAAAATCAGCAAGGGGTCAAATACTTATTTCCCCCACTGTAGATCGGGTTGTAGTATACTATGCTAAAGTGAATAATTATAGCCTAATTCTAACAGGTACGTGCCCCCCTCCCCGATCCAAAACCAGGCAGAGTAACGGAGTGTGTGTGTGTGTGTGTGTGTGTTTTCCCAGCGTGGGACACAACGAGGTGATCGGCGTGTGCCGGGTGGGCAGCGAGGCGGAAACTCTGGGCCGGGACCACTGGAACGAGATGCTGTCCTACCCCCGGAAACCCATCGCCCACTGGCACCCCCTCGTAGAGGCAAGAAACAGAAATATACCTGACAGCCGCTGTGTGGTTAGATTAAGGGGAAAGAACTTAACAGAGAGAATAGAACAGTTTATTTACCGAGGACGATACCAGATAAAAGACGAAATGTCACCAAAGTCGTTACAATCGATTCCTAGGAGAAATTCTTCTCTTTCAAGCCGATCATTTGAGTGGATAGGCCTAGTTTGACAGTGGAAAAATGACCCTGTAATCCATAAAATGTCAATGAAAGATAAAAACGTTTTGACCGACCGGCCTGAGCAGCCACAGATGTCCTAACAAACAATTTAGCAAAAAGAAGTATAAACCTATTTACTCCCACCTCCTCACCACCCAATGATTCGTCTCAATATTAGATGTGATAAATAGCTTTAACATACAAAATGCATCAATATAATCAGTCAACTGTACCAATATACATCACATGAATACAGCATATCCAACATCAGCTTCAATACAAAAAATATGCTATTTACTACTAAATGATATCATTATACATCTACATTTTGATAACTAATATTTTTAAATAGATGATACGTTAAATCCAACAATAATTAACAAAAGCATCTATGGAGAAACGCAATATATACATATATATATATATATATATATATATATATATATGATAATTTAACAGATGTCTTTTAATGGTAATTCGTGATGATTGATATTATTCATTTGTTTAAATTGGATATTTAATTCTGTCCATACTAAGAGCTTGTCCCATTTTTTATAAGAAAAGGAAAGCACCAGAATAATTGCGATTCATCCTCTAACGGTGACCTGAAGACATTTTCAGGATATATTTTCCAACACCGAGCACCAGATTGAGGAACGTCAGAGAGCTTCAAACTACGGGGGCCAGTGTAAAAATGAAGTGAATCATCCCACTAACAATCTGTTTCCCGGGCTCAGAACGAGGTGCAGCAACAATAACACAGCATTGTTTTATCTGCAAAGGGACTCACCACTGACGTGTGGACGGAGCCAGATTTCACACGCAAGAAAAACAGGCAACTGGACGCCTGGATTTTTAGCTTTAGCCATTCTTAAATCCATCAGCCATTCATGAGACTGCTGAGCAGCAAAACAACTTCAACCTGAATGTTGAATGAAGGAGGTATAATGTGGAATATAATGTAAAATAAACATCAGCTTTAGGTTAGAAAAAAAAATAGAAATGGAAATTAGTATTCACCTTTCATTTCTGTGTCGCTTATTCGATTTGGAGGTGCAATCAAAGAAAAGACAGAAATCAATTAACGAACTCCATAACAGATAATAGTGCATATCTCTTATGTATAGTTGATTTGTTTTCAGTCAGAGGAAGGGAGCCAGAGGGAGAGGTGGCTCTGTTCACAGAGCTGCTTCTATTTCTGAACTCCCAGCCCACACTCATTAAAAAAACAGGGCATGCTCAAACAGATGTTGGGCTGATTCATGTAAATTCATGTCGAGTTGTCAAAGCTAAATATACCGGTGCTCAGCTGAAGGGGTCGGAGGCTAAAACACCCCAAAACGGAGAGCTGCCGACACACATTAGCAGCTTCCAGCTAAAATATGCCCCTTTTTTCTCTTTTGCAGAGTTTAAAGACCTAACAATGCTCCGTTCAGAGGTTTTTTTTTAATTTCTTACTCTCAATAGTGGTTAGCAACCGGCTAAAAAGCAAACAGACTTACTCTGAATGGTGTTTGCATCGTTCCATTCAGTTTCCATGGAGTTTCCTGAATGGTGTTTCCACTCAGAGTGAGGAGAGAGAGGCCATACTTTTAGCAACACTTCTTATCTTTTGCTTCGGGAGCAGTTTAACCAGATTTAAATTGAGCTGCCTGTTAAAAAAATCCAATCGTAAAGTAGTTTAAAGTTTCACAACTTTTTTCATTTGCGCATGTTTTGTTGGCAGCGAAGATTTTTTAAACACCGCTAAGCAAAAGACTCCTGAAAATTGGATTTAGAAGCCATTTCCCATCATTTCATCAAAGGTGGCTGCCGGTTTGGTGATAAAAGAGGTTGCAGGAGGCGCTCTGTGCATGACCGCTTTCCTGTTTTTCCTGAGATAATTTCTGTTTTTGCGTCTCAAACGAGGACAGAAGCTCTTGCTCTTCTGGTTTGGAGTTGGGGGTTGGGTTATGCTCTTGTATTTGGTTTCTGGTAAGGCAGAGACAGAGTCTTTGGAGAAGATGGATAAAAAGACATCTCTGAGAAAAATGGAGCACTTTTGTTATCCTGTTTAACCCGCTGATCCGTCGATTATCTGCAGCTTCAAAAGTTGCCTAGTTAGGCAATAGCCCACGTTTGAATATGTGACAACCACAACAAAGCAATGGTGTTACCAATGTAATTATTTTACATGTTTTCCTCTTTATTTTAATACAATAATAAAAAAACTCACACAATTAGTTTATTTCCTAATCCAATATAACTATTTTACATGTTTTCCTTTTTTTTTTAATACAATAATTTAAAAAAAATCAGAATTTGTTTCTTTCCTCATCCAATATAACTATTTTACACGTTTTCCTCTTTATTTTAATACAATAATTTAAAAAAACTCACATAATTTATGTCTTTCCTAATCCACTATAACAATTTTACATGTTTTCCTCTTTATTTTAATACAATAATAAATAAAAAGCTCACACAATTTGTTTCTTTCCTAATCAAATATAACTGTTTTACATGTTTTCCTCTTTATTTTAATACAATAATATTAAAAAAAACTCACAATTTGTGTCTTTCACGTCCAATATCTGGATGTGCTTTAGCTTCCATCATAGTTAGGGTTAGGGTTAGGATTTGGGTTAACCCTAACCCTAAAGGTTACATCTCCTTAGTGTTTCTGACATGTGAATTCTGGTTCTCTCCTTTGTCAGCGTGTACATGAGAGGACTAAATTAAAATGGATTTTTCTCTGTTTTTGGAAGGAGTAGGCAGGCTGCAGCACACTGTTAGGAAACACGATTACTTCATTTGGTTGCTTCCCAGCAGCAGAAGTCCACCCACTGCCGGCGGTTATCAGTGTTTGTTGAACATCTCACCCATATTTTCAGGAGTTTTGACACCAGGAGCTTCTCTGTGCGTCCCTGGGGCCATTTGTTTAACACTGACACGTTCATACTACATACATACATACACACACTCAGACACACAAACACGCAGCGGGGGGTCTGTCGAAGCCTTTCCAGGAGCAGCTCCTGTCTAAAACCATTAACAGGAGCTCTGGACTTCCCAACTAATGGCATAACTGTGTTTCCCTAAAACGTCCACGCAGAAGCCCTGAGGGAGGCTGCTGACTGGATATTTCACACACACTCACACACACACACATACGTGTTTTCAGTACATATAAGGACGTCTAACGGAAATGGTACAAATGGGGACATGCCTTTCCAAAGGTCCTACAGGTCTGAAAATCCCAGAGTTTCCTATTCATGCATTCAGGAAAACATTCCTCTATTGAGATTTTAGCTAGAGCAACATTTTGATAACATCTGATGTAGGGACATGATATGGTTTACATAACTTATGAGGACTACAACCTTCACACAGTTATTTAATGTCTTGGTGAATTGTAAGGCCCAGAGAAACACACAATCTTTTCCAGTATATGTGACTTATGAAGACCGGTCAGACTCTGGAGCCTTCTGTTGCTCAGATCTACTTCTGTGAAGCACAAAGTAGCTCTTATGCATCATCATATATGCATTTAAATCTATTATAAGACACACACACACACACACACACACACACACACACACACACACACACAGTTGTAAGATCTAAGCCACATACAGTATACTGTAATATGAGCAGATAAGGAGCCAGATCAGCCCGCTAGACTGACCAGGTTTCTCTCACACACACGTTTTTTGACCCCCGCTGCCCGACACCATCAATTATTCACAGATTTGATCTTTGCAAACACAGAGTCGCCCCTCACGGCCAAAAAACATCACCAAAAACAGCGAGAACGCTCCTCTGTTGAATCCCCTTTGGATCGGAGATGAGGAGCTGGTTCAAAAAAAGCCATCAACCTCCTCTTATGATCAAGTTTGAGAGGATTCAGAGAGAGAGGCCACGGATCAGCTTTTATTAACAGAAGCAAAATATTTCCTGTCTTTGACAGCTCACCTGGAGGCTCTGAATCCAAAAGCAGGAAAAACTTTAAGACGAAAAGACACAGAATGATGAGTGGATTTCACTTAACGGAGGAATGCTGGAAACTGACGCACAACACGGATTGTGTTTTGTTGTGTGTAAATCCATGTGTGTAGCAGTAGTAAAGACTACTACTACTGGTCCTGGTCTTCAGCCAGCCCCAAAATCAGTTTTAAGAGGCTAAAATCCGACAGGGGTCCACAAAAACCCCCTAAATTACCCCTTTTAGTCCAAGAGTTGTACGAGTTTGTTAAAGTGGTCCATTTACCAAATGTCAATAATAAGTAAGATCGAAAGTAACTAAAGACTCATCTGCAAAGACACTTGTCAAACTCGGATTTGACCAGTCTTAAACTCGAGGTTCTGGACCAGGATCCGGTCCCAGATGGTCCACATGCTGTTAGACCACCATGTTTTAACCAGTTTTTAACCATCGCCAGCCTAGTTCAGAACAGGAACTCCTCTGGAATTACAGTTAGATCAAGATTGAACATCACCAGGATCAGGTTTTAAAACCTAAAACCTAATGTTTGTCCTGGTGACACCCCTCAGCCGAAACTGAATCCATGGGAATAAACGGCAGGCTCCAAACACTGAGAGCGAGCGTGCGACGTCCGGCTTTTATGGAGTTTTGTTGTGTTTTGTTTCGTCTTGTTGGGTTTTTGCTTCACTGAGCTGACTCTCCTGAATTAAAAATACCATTCAAATGTGGTTGTTATGCTTTTGTACTAAAGGGGACGGCAGGAAAGTGTCTTTTGAATGAGTGTTATGTTTCTTTCTCAGAAGAATTTAATTGAAAAGTCTCTCTGTGGCCTTTCAGAGAGAAGATTCCTGCTCACGTAATGAACCTGCCACTGGCCTTCTGGGCTTTTTGTGTTGGGATAATGTGTTTTTTTTTTTTGTTTGGAAAGCTGGCGACAGCATATTTAACCCTATAATGCCAAATGTATCATATTTGATTCAAACGGTTTCTGAAGTCTTTTGGATATGAGACTTTTTGCATCCTTCAATGGTAAAAGCTTTGCTCAAACCCCTGTTGTACACATTCAGATATACCCGATAACAGCCAGTAGAAGACGACACCAAAATATATTTTTGACTTATTGCGCGCTAATTTGATCAAAATAATTTCTTTTTTTTTTTTTCATATGTTGTTGAGAGGCCAAAGAAAGACTTCAGACAAAAAAAAATCCAATATTCTTCCTATTTTTCTTGGATCAGGCTTTAAAGGGTTAAAAAAGATACACAAAAAATGAACAAAACACCGAGCTGAACTGTACACTTAGATTAACTTTAGCATTGGTGAGTAAATGTATAAATAAAATAGTCATTTTAGCATTTTTAATGAGAATTAGACTAAAAATTCTGCTTTAACTGTTACAAATTACGGAAACGATGGATTGTTTTATTGTTTTATTCAGTTAATCTTTTAGCCCAAAGCCATCCAAACAGAGGAAAATTACAATAAAACTTTTTCATCTTTCTTTTTTCCACAGTGGGTCGGACAGGGGGCGACCGTGATTGGAAGCCAAGGGGGGTCCACCAATTCCCTGAAGACCCCACCGTCACCATGACAACACAACGCACAGCGTCGGCCTCGGGCGTGGACCCACACATCGCCCCACTTAGATGTTTAAACATTCAGAGCAAGGTGTGACTAACCAGTGAGACCAGTAGAACCATCAGGACGCGCCGTTAGCTCGCGGTAGGGTTCGATAACGTGTTCCGACCACCACAGAGGCCAACGCTCACCTCTTACTTCCTCTCGTGTCTTCAAAAAAAAAAAAAAAAAAAAAACACTTACCGACATTCCAAGTGAACTAATACGACTTGTTTTTCTATGTCATATCAAGCTTTTAGAGATTAAAACGAGGAGTTTTTGGCAGACTGAGCTTTTCCTGTTTTTTGGGCTTTTTTCTTTTTTGTTGTTGTTGCAAATTACAGGTTTGTGGACCAAAATCTTTTATTTTCAGACCAACAAGTAAAGTTACAAATGGTTTGTGGGAGTGGTAAACTATTTTAGGCAATGTGTTTGTTTAATGGTAGGAGGTGAGTAGCAGAATAAGTGAAAGTGGAAGATTTTGGGTATTTGCTCGACTGTTTGTGTGGACCAGAGGGGTTGTAACAAAGATTATTTTAATGTAACCTTAGTTTTATTCAGTGGAAGACTTTCTCAAAGGAACCACCCTGTAAAAAAATGCCAAGAATTTGTAACAGCGTGAAACTAATGTTTAACTGGTGCATGTTAAAGTGTCATATGTGGTTAACAGGGTGTGGTCAAAATAAAGAAAACAGAACTTCAATTGTTGTCATTTTTTGAACTTCTGGGTAGTAAAATTAGTTTTTACATCTTTTTTTTTACAGTTTTGAATATTAAGAATGGTTTTACAGTAACAGAACAGTTCTGTCCCATAATTAATTTGATCAATTCAACGAAAAAACAAAGGCAAAGCAGCAAAAAAACACAAAGAAAAGACAACCTTTTACTGGAAATGAAGCCAGTAAAAACAGTGGAAACCAGAAGGACACAGACAGTAAAACTAAACTCTAAACTCTTTAGATGTTCGCATCTGCTCTAATATCAAATATTATGGAAATTACTTCAACATCGAAAAGATTTTGTGGTCCCGGTTTGTTAAAAAAGATTAAATTAGCTCAGTTACTAAATTAAGGAAGCCTGTTAGCCACATGTTTTGGTATGAGTCTGTTCATGTTTACACGTTTTTTTAGTGATGCCAACTATTCCCCACAGGCCAAATCTTCCTCATAAAAAAAAATATGTGACAGTTATTCTTTTTGAGTAAAGAATGTAGCAAAAACTAATGTATGCTCTCTTAAAAGTAATCTGGAGTCTCAGTGCGTCTTTCCAGCCCTGGTGAAGACCTGATGACTTCATAATGTATACTTTATTAATTCATACTTTCTTTTTCAAATACCTGTGCTTCAAGCCTTGCTGGATCTCAATTTCTAATGTGGTTAAACTGTTCTCTGCCACAATCTGATGACTTTTAATGTTCTTTTTGGCTGGGACCAGACACTCTGACTGTTAAAATAAGCCGATGTTAGTGTCTTTGAATTGGGCCCATCACATCTAACAGGTCCTCTGTGTTTGTAGATCCCAACAATGGAAGTCCGGGTAATTTCGGACCATATTATGAGCACGTGATGTGTTATTAACCTTCGGTAGACTGTGTAAACGTGTCCATTCAGTTGCAAATAGATATTTCTATATAAAGAATCCGATGATTTAGGGCGAGTTTTACGTTTGGGGAGAAAATGCCTCACAAAGATGGAATGAGATTGCTGATAACACATTTATCACCCCTTTGGCCTCTCAACCCCCCCCCCTTCACACTTCTATTGTGAGATCTCCCAACAGATGGCTGTGACTGAGAGACGTATAAAGAGTTTGTGACACACTTCCACACCTTCGCAGATGCTAAAATGGAGGCTTATATCAGCTGAAATGCCAAAGGGCAACATCCTGACATCAAGTTTAGTCGGCGACGTCTTCGGCTTCCCCTCGGAAAAGAGGAGTTAGGACTTCAGAGCTTATGCTATGGCCATTTCTTTAGGTCTGTTTACGTTACGTTTGGATTTATTTCGACCCATTCAACAGACTCAGCATTGGTTCATCTGGCACAGAGCGCATTTCCACCTGAAAGTTCAGTATGGTGCTTTAATTCACAATGCCGTGCTGGGTTTAATCAGAGCCAGTTCACATCCAGAAGATCCCCGCGGTCGCTGCTCGAAACAACAGATGAGGATGTCACTGAGCTTTCCTGTAATGATTAGCTGGGAATCGGACGCTGTAAGAAACCCCCATCGTGTTGCACACGGGAATCTGATTAATGGTTCATGAGGAAACATTCAGCAGAGCCACAGTAAATCTCTCTTTTTTTACCACCCTGCTTCGAGAAACATCCCAAAAAGTCCTTAACTAGCATTGTTAGAAGGGAAGTCGCACACAGGACGAGAACATGGAAAAAAGCTAGTTAAAAACCCTGAGAACTGAGAATGAAATGATAATCTTTAGGATGTAGATGTGTGAACTTTTAGGACCAGTCACAACGGGACTGATGACCAGTTATGAAGGCTGATGACCAGTTTTAAAGGCTGTTACAGATGTTTTAAAGGCTGTTACAGATGTCAGAATCAACAACAACAACAAAAACTATAAAACTACTTTACCTTATCAAAATCTCAAAGTGTTCATCGGATATGTCTCCAGTCCGAGCCACTGTTTCCACGAAGTGTCTCATCTTACTTTTGCATTCAAAGATGACTCTCAAACAGAATGAAATCAAAACCAAACAGGCCTCCTGGATCCCCAGTCGGTTGAATCTGGAGATCTTTGGTCTCAGTGTGGCCCTGTGATGGGAAAATCCATGAAAAGAGAACATGATGCCAGCTACAAATGATAACAACACGATGAGAAACCATACAAATTATGATCCACCCAAAATATCACAAACAAGCATCACTAAAAAATGTCATTCTGTGATCGTGAATACGGGTTTCATGTCTTTAAAACAGGAGCAGAAACTGCAGTCTATCTCCAGGGGGAATGATATTGTCTAGTTGTTATGGTTTAACACAGGGATGCTCATTAAAGCTTTAAAAGGTCATCGGGCCGTGGAGTTTTCTGCCCGGACAGTTAGCCTCTGACCCCCTCGCATTACGTCTCCGGGCTGTGGGATGACGTGCTGTTGGATGCAAAGATCAAAGCTGAAAGCTCCGACTGGCAGCAGAGCAACCCAGAGAGGTGAATCAGTGTCTGCACGCTGAACACGGGGCCTCAGATGTGATTCCACAGCAACAGCTGAGCATCCTTTGTTTGCTGTGAGTGAAATGACCAAAGGGAGGCAAAGGAGCGTTTCTTTATTGCATCATAATGTCTATTTAGGAAAATTTTAATCAGTAAGGGAGTTGCAACTGATTAAAACTGAAATGGGTTGCTCTTTTTGATCAATAAATATTTTTTTTTTCACCTAATTTGAATGATAAATACTCCAATCTTGATATCAAATATTTTAAAAAATGCATATATTCTGACCTTTTCAGAAATACTTTTAATACTTTACAAGGAGTAATAGATGCTATAAGCTTCAGCTTTCTCGGTGGCTGTGGGTTTATTAAATGGCTCGACAGCACAAAAAAAATCTAATATTGGGGAGATCTGTTGTGAGAACGATGGGGCCGAGAGATTGGGAGGTGAGTTGTCAAATAAAAGAGCAGGAATCAGATGAATCGCCGCCTCTGGATGAGACGACTGGCCTCCATTGAGTCCACTCGGTTAGACTTTAAGTGAGAGTCATTAACTGGGCCTGACACGGACAGCTTGATGTTGTCGGCTTTATGGCTTCAGCTTTAGAGCTACAGCTCGTTCTCTGAGTCTTAGACTCAGGAAGAACCTAGCCTAAATATACCTGAGGGTGGGAAATCACCAGGGCAACGGGGAAGCGCTTCCATGACGATCCCGCCTCAGACAGAGCTCCTATCCGGGGTTCGTCCACATGGCGACGGGCCCATCAGTCAATTAGATCCTGAGTTCAAATCTTCAGAATCCGGGTGCCACTTGGAAATGAAGCAGCATTAGCGAAGACAAAAGTGCATCTTGGATGTAATTGAGCTCATCAACAGGCCCTAGATGTGATTCAACAGAGAGGGGTCTTCAGGCTGCAGATGAAGCCAATTTGTCCACCTAATTTATCCCTCTCGGGCCCTCGAAGGCAATTTTGAGAGAATTGCTGTAAAGCGCTGCTCCGGGGGCTGAACTCTAGCTGCTGATGGCTGTTGTGGGTGCTCAGAGCGAGACGAGCTTTATGAAGACGTTCAAAGCCCTGACGGCTTCTGTAGGATGGCTGTAATCTACTGGATGTTGTCAGTTTAAAATTTAATCTTCTCCAACCTCCTGCTGCTAAGGGAGGAGAGTAAAAAAAGAAAAAGAAGAGGCACAGAACTGAACGATCAGAGAGAATGAGGCTGTGCTGGTTATCACTTTGAGAGCATCAGATGGCCAAAACGCTATTTGTATGAGTTAAAAATCTCAAAAAAGCATCTTCTCTGCTTCTTCTTATCGCCGTTGAAATTCTTTATTTACTCTGCTGCTGCATGCATACACACATTTACAGTAGTACCCATTTTGAAATTAAGTTTATGGCTAATGGTCCTAATTCCTCAGTAAATCAGAGAAAAACCCAGATTTTCCATTAAATCACTGCAAAAGGCAGCAGACAAAATTTAAGATAATAATAATTAATAATAATAACAATTATTAATTCCAAACCATTAGTTCAGAGACCGAAAATGCTTTTAGCTCAAGGATTTTTTTAAAAAAAGTAAAAAGACAATAAGTTCAAAACAGCCGTGGCAAGAAATTCAAAAGAGTCAATAAAGTTAATTTAAAACTGAAACCTATGACAAAAGTAGCAAAAAACTATTAAAAACAGCTTGGATGGCAGGTTCCACATAATTAAATGACAAACTGATGTACACACGAGGATTGAAGCAACAAATTCCTTATTTTACAGACTGTCCTTCATGTTTTCATGTAGCTTGAGAGTATCTCTTAGCATGTTTGTAGAGTTTTTATCTCGCAGTCTACAGAGATACTAAAAATATTAGTCACAGATTGGTTTTGAACTCTTGATTGCATGATTAAAGATCCCTCCATAGTTTCAAAACTATTTAAAAGACATGTGGAATCATTATTATCGACAGTTTCCATAACAGTGACCAGGTTTAAACTCTAGAGATTATAAGATGACTTTGATCTTCTATCATACTTGTTGAAGTTGATATTTGAATAAAGAATAGATAGATCAGGAAGGAGTTCGTCAGGGGGTCGGCTCTTGTTAGATGTGGGGGAGGTAAAGAAGCCAGACTGAGAGGGTTCGGACACGTGAGGGATGGTACACTTATCAGAGAGGGATGCTGAGGCCTGGAGGAAGAGCAAAGAGCAGCTTTTTGGGTGGAGTGAAAGGAGACATGAAGGTAGCAGGTGTCTGAGGAGCAGATGGAGATGAATCCCTGAAGGGTGAAGCCAAAAGAGGAAGAAGGAGACTATTGATGGAGCAATTACAAAGGCTAGAAATGAGGTAAAGCATTTTAATACTCAAGAGTCCGAAATTCCTCTGCTCACGTTTCTGGTTGCATCGAATGCCACTTGGTGAGCGTTTTGTTGTTTAAGATACAGCTTTTATTTGATAATTCCTGCCTCGGCAGCACATTGGGTCTACTTTATCTTTTTAAAATCGACCTTTCATCATCCACAGGTCCGACATTTGGATCCTGCTCACACTGCGAATTCATTCATCAGGTGGGAAACTTTTCCTTCTAAAAGACGGAAAACAGCCCACGAGAGTCCGGAAACTCAAAAATGGCCGGGGCCTGAGTCCAAAAAGCCGTTTTCAGATGGAATAAAACAGAATGGAGACGATAGAAAGACGCTGCTGTGTCTCCTGGCTGCTTGCTCTGGACTCCGTAAAGCCCGTACCACCTGTATAACACGCGTAACTCGCATTATAGTCGTATTCTGAACATGTAGGTGTTCGGCCGGGGCTTAATTTGAATTCCCTCCCACGCGCTGTTACTTTGCAACGTTTATCTCCCCGTACCTTTTCTTCCACAGATCCCCGATGATGACACGTTCATTAAACAGGAGCGCTTTTCCATTCATTTAAAGGGAAACATTTACCTGTGTGAGCTAGATCCCCTCTGGGCGAGTCATGGTACTCTCTAGCTCTTTATAATCGGCTTGGCCTCTTAAGTAAGGGCTCTAATTAACACCAAAAACCAAAAGAAAGGAAATAAGTCTTTTGTGTGAATGTAAAAAAACTGAATGAATGAACAGTGTCTAGTTTGAATGGGAGCTCATTCCAATCCAAGAGGATGGGGTGAAATATTCCCCGTTTTTGATCATCTCATCAGATGGCGAGTGAAGTCCCCCCTGCATTTGTGTGTTTTTGATCTCAGAATAACAAGAGAAAAAAAGAGAACGGGGGGGGGGGGGGGGGGGGGGGGGGGCTGGGATCGTCCCACCAGGAAGCCGTTTCAGAGCGGGAGAAAAGTTGAAAGAGCTGCAAACGAGGTCACTTAGTGTGCAACCACATTATCTCCAGTGGGATTCGGAGCATCAGCTGCGATTCACACAGACGTGCGCGCGCACGCACGCGTGCACGGGCCGTAATTGCTCAGGCAAGCTAATGGCACCACTATCCAGATCTATTTTCTCCTTCCTGCCTTCCTGCCGCCGCGCTTGTGATCTCTGTGTGTGGAAATAATGCCGAAAACAATCGAACAAACCGATAGATTCTGCTCTTAAGTAGACAGTTTATGCACTTTAAGGGGGTTTTAATCTCATTATTTCATAGTTTCCTTGGAGCCAGTGTCATTACGACGCTTTTTCATCTCTGCGTCTTGTTCTTTGTGCGTATTGTCATTTAGAAAAGGTCTCTGACTAATTGGGTCAAGCTCCTAGAACAAAAAAGGAGCTATTTATGCGAACACTGAACTTGGTTTACTTCAAGATCTTTATCAATTAAAATTTTAGCCGGCATTTAAAATCTTACAGTCCATGAAAACAAAGGGAAATAAGACATTAGAGTGGTTTCTGTCATAATAATCATATAGGTTTGCATACATATCCTTTTTTTTATTTAGAAAAACATGAAAAAATTTGTTCCTTGATGTGATATTTTAAAGTTCTTTGTCAATAAAATAGAAAACAGAGCCTTTTGACTAGTAAATCAAATGACGATACAAAGGTTGGTGATTCAGGCTTTACAGAAAATAAATCTAAATCTAAATTAGGACTTATTTCAGGGAGGGCGCAGTGATGGAACGTGGTGTTTAGCCCTGTTGCCTCACAGTCAAAGGGTTCCCGGTCAGAGTCCCCGGGGGAACCAGGACCTTTCTTTGTTCTCTCTGGCCACTCTGGCCTCCTCCCTGCATGTTGGGTTAATTGGAACGCTCTGGACTCTCCCTAGGAGTGGATGTGTGAGTGTGTGTGGTTTGTTGGTTGTGTGTCTCTGCGTGGCGCTGCGATGATCTGACGCTGTCGGCCGGGACAGGCTTATTCCATCGGGAATAAGAGGTGTAGAAAATGGATGGGTAGGTCTGTGGGATTGGCAGTGAGCTCACAATCAACACTGAACGGAAACCGTGGCGCCACAGACGCCGCAACACCACCGATGACATCTTTACCTCCAGCCTAACGAGGGAAAACATTCAGTCTAAGGAAGAAGAACGTACGAATCAGTGGAGGAAAATCAGACTGGAAGGGGGAGGTTGTGGGTTCAAACCCCACCAGCTCTTTTTCACGCTTTGTATCCTTTTCTACATCCAGATGTATTCTCATTTCTGCCTGCAAATAGGTCAGATCTGTCTATCTATCTATCTATCTATCTATCTATCTATCTATCTATCTATCTATCT
>JABUIW010000057.1:114317-136386 GCA_013363375.1 Menidia beryllina
TCTATCTATCTATCTATCTATCTATCTATCTATCTATCTATCTATCTTTATTAAATCAGCCCGATTAAATTAACCTTAGAAGCTGATAAAAAAAAAGATGGACATCTTGCTCTGACTTTAGTCTTCATTATTCTTCATTTTGTCTTCCTCCATGTAAAAGCAGCAGGATGGGTGGACAGGGCACCGGGGGGGGGGGGCACACAACCTCTTAATTAAAGTAATCTGCCACATTTCACCGGGAGCTGGAAGCTTGTTCAACGATGTGCTCGGTCAGTGGGTTAATCAGCTCAGACGGTCAGCGGACGCCTTAAAAACAAAGACGGAGGCCTTTTATCGAGATGGTTGCAAAATAAAAAAAACGTTTTTTGATCCGTCAAAGGTTTCATGACGGCTCAAATTCACCAAATTCTTTTCAAAGTTATCTTTTAATCCACAAAGTGGTCACTCAGTCAACTAGTTGAGGGTTCTGAGTTTCCTGAAACTCTATGCAGCGAACGCTGTTACGTAAGCATTTTTTCTGTGTGAATTTATTTTATGTTGTGAATATGAATATGTTTTACTTTTAATATCTATTTCATATCTTTGTGTATTTTTGATTAATGTACATACTTCGGGAAAATATTGTAACAATGTCATATGGAGACGTCACCGATTGGGTCTTCACTTGATCACGTGATGCCTTTGATAGGAAGTTCTGAGTTTGTTTATAATTAGTCTGCGTGTGCAAGAGAAAAGGCAAATGACTAAAATATGGAAGAAATGGACTTCTAGCAACTCCTAACCTTCTGGTTGGAGGGGCATACGGTATGGACAATTTAGAGAATTTATATTTTGTTTAATAAGTTTCATTTGATAATTCATGTAAGGTAACATGACGATTTTATTGAGGAATATTTTTCCACCGCGTATTTTGCAGTGTTCACGGTGGTCTTGGGCGTTTTCATGACTGCAAATCCTTTAATAAACGTTTGGAACCATCAGTTGGATATCTGCACTTTCATCAACCAGTTATAAAAAAGTTGGGAGCAGCTATACTCTACAAGAAAAGCCATGTGTCAGCCTGAGGTGGAAAGGATGAATCAGAATGGATGCTCACTGTCTCCCTCCCCCTCACACACTCATGTTTAAGTGAGCCGAGAGTGTTTTTTTATGTGCAGATAAACCTTTGTGCTCCTGCTGATGCTCTCCAGTACGGGCTTCCCCACAAACCTGGGAGAGACATGGCTTCAGCAATAAAAGGGGGCGGACAAAACTATGAAAGAAGGGTGGAGATCATCGAAAAGAGACACGAGCCAATAGATGAGGACATCTATTCTTAGAGAATTTAGAAGGTGACAAAAATGACTGGATTTATTCCTGTTTGCTTGAATGTTGGGGTTAAAGTCTGAATTTTGAAAATTAACCGAAAGCAACTCTTGAAAAACAGCTTTCATAACTCATAATCCACATTTTTTCACCTCTGGTGTTATTGTTACGCTGTCTTCAAAACAAACTAGACCCGAATCAAGGTTGAAAATACAAGATTGAACTCAATACTGTACAAAAGTCCCTTTATTGTTCCTTCATGAAACCAGGAAATAGGTGCAGTGCTTAGGCCTGATCCTTTGATTCTGCCATTTCTCCAGGGCCTGGCTTTCAGATTCTGTTCCTCCGCTGTGCTCTCTGTTTTTAGGCCTGTCACTTCTTCTTTTGTCCTCCACTGCGCTTCGGTTTTTTTAAAAAGCGCTCTGTGTGCCGGAACGTCGCTTCTTCTCACAGAAGAAAAAAACTAAACACAGCAATAAACTAGCAAGACATGGTTGATCGGATCTGTTTTATGGATTATGTCCAACGTTATCCAATGAAAAACTTGTAACTACTCAGTGAAAAGTAGTTCTCAGAGTCAGAAAAAGTCTCAACTAATTCACATTAAAAATAGCAGTAATAGTAAAGTAGACCCACAAATAAAAGTGGAAAGTTTTTGTATTGAGAAATTGATTTTTTAAGATAAAATGTTATTTTTTTAAGTATGATCAACCCTCCTTCAGCCTTTGGTCAGCGAGGGGAGATACTAAATATCTGATCCGGCTTATAAAATCCGTCATGTCGAGACACATACCATCAGATAAGCGTATCCGTGAAACTTTAAAGCAGCAGTCAAAAGCGCTTCAGCTCTGTTTGAAGCCAAAGGCGTGGCTAATTGTTTCTGCCTCTCAAGAGCCGCGGCACCAAACCCAGAGGCTGCAAAACATCATTCAATATTGATCACTGGCGGATTAAAAAAGACATTGTACTTTACCAAACATCCATTATTCACCACCTTTAACGTCTCGCTGTTTGAGCGGCCTGATGGGAGGTTCAGGATCCAGCTTCAGCCCAAAACGGAGTCACTGCTCAAGCTAGTTTCCAGTATTTAAAAATGATCTATTTGGTTAAAAAATGAAGACATGTTGCAACAAATACTGCTGAAGCCACAATTTGAAACGTCCCCAGTATTGGAGTGAACTTCTTCACGATTCTCCAGGCTTGTATTGCCATCTAGTGGAGTTATCCAGACACAACAGACAAAATGTGAAATGTGGCCAGATTTATCCGCTTTACAAGATAAAAAAAAAAACAACCCAAACTACAGGGATTTGATCAGATCTGGATGGAGGTGAACAACCACCTTTTAGGAGGGGGATGTGGCTGTAATTAATTGAAAATATCAAAGGTCAGTTAATGTTTTAGACAAAAAAAAAAAGATCGAAAGGACTCACTTTAATATCTGGCAGTGGGAGATGGAGGATTTCCACACGTGGGATTAAAAGGCCGCGCAGCCTTAAGAAGTCTAATTATCAACCGGTCACTTAGAGGGAAAAAAGGAGACCCAGATTTACTTTGTTCCAGCCTGACTGCAGTCTCAGAGAAATGGTGAAATGGTTAAAGATTGCTTTTTAAATGTGGAATGGTCAAAGCCAGATGTTGACACCTCCTGAGCTATATACACACATATACACACATATATATATACATATATATATGTATATATGCTTAATATTTACAATATTATCCCAATTCCCTTTTCTTTTCTTCCTTGTGGGAAAACAATAAAAAATCCACTTTTCATATGCACAAATTTCTGTCATAAATGTGAACTGTGACAAAGTCTTAATGCAAGAAGGAAAAATAAATTTAAGGTGAATGACAAAACCAGGTCACGTTTTCATGAGTTTCACGTTTATAGTTTTTATTTTGTATAAAGGTGGCTTCTTACAAAATAGTCACGTGATACAGAGGAACGGAAACGAAAAGAGAGGCCTGTAAACGAATAAAAAAAAGTTGGAGAAAACGGCTGAAACTGAAAGCGACTTTGGTGGCGACATTTTTATTCGAACCAAAAAGAAAGCAACATCAACACCCTAAATAGGACTAAAAAAAAAAAAGAAAAAAAATAGAAGGTTATACAGATCACTGTCATCATGGCGACCTAATAAAAAGCCAAAGAAAATGAAGAAATCTTGTAGGCAAGGCCTCATAAACATTCTGCTGCATAATGAGCTGTCTCACATGCTCTAAGACTGGAAACATCTACGTCCTCTAATGTCTGCAAGCAGCACAAAGCACCACGCGACACTTTTTCCGCCTCCGTCCGGTTGTGCTTTTACGGGGTCACGTGGCGTCGGGCGATTATGAGGCGACAACTACAGCCGACAAAGCCAAAACGCAAAAAAAAAAAACCTCAAGAATTGCACATCCTAAACGAGCGCTCTTCCACAGCTAGCTTAATGCTACATCAGCTGAGACCACAGACGAACAGCAGGACAGTATAGAAAGACTAATCTCAACAGTAGAAAACATCTCGGTTTACGTCGGTTTAGTTGTGAAAGTGGTTTTTAGTACATAGCAGTGTCGTGTATACGCGTTGGTTAGATAGTAGATTTACAGTACATCCAGAAGTCTGAAGGAACTTCCTGTGCAATCGTCTATGTCTTGCAAAAAGTCATTTTTCCCCCTTATTTAGGTGAGAAATAGTAATAGTAAATAGGAACATTACAGGCAATGGCTTTGATTCTACTACTGAGAGTATTTAACATGTTATTGGTTTAATAATTAATGGGAATAGAACAGATGCGGGCCGGTTTCAATTGGGAAAAAACGCGGAAAAAGAGTCGGATTAAACCCTTAAAACAGCTGTTTGGCATTTGTTGAATCGTCTTAATTCCTAGCTGAGAGTCGAAGGCCCAGCAGTGCAGTTGTGCAGTGTCCGTTATGCATCTCATGTGCGTTTTGCACAAATTGTTGCACGAAAAAGGCTCAGATCAGGTCTGCTGGTTGGGTTTGAAGCTGTGCATTTAATACAGAAGCTTAATCATGCACTGTAACTGTTTTTAGTGATATTTCTGTCCAACTGAGCAAAAATGTGAGTCTTTAAAACTGCTAACTCAAAGCTTTGCAGTTGCACAAACTGTCTTTGTTTCAGTGTACAAGTAAAAAAAACTGTAATAAAATTTGAAAAATCTGATTTCAGAAATTATCCATATCTAATTAGTTAGGGGCAAAGACTAAAGATACACTAAAAATATGAAATCATAGCTTTTTATTCTGTATTAAAGCTAATTATTATTGTGATATTTTTGTTTTTTTGTTTGTTTTTGCAAGACACAGACGTTTCTCTAATACTTCCATTGTGGTCTAAAATAAGTCAGCCCTGTTTTCTAATTTCTACAATGGCTTCACTACACATCGACACACTTCCTCTCCTGCACTAGCTCTCTTTTCTTTTTCTATCTCTTCTCCTTTCTCCTGCACACAAACCTCCATCCTTCTTCCAAAGTGGGAAACGAACCCATCACCTCCTTCTGTCCTCGCTTCCTCTTGAATCAAACTAATCATTCCACACCATCATCTCTGTCAAAGGAACTGTTGTTTTAACCTACCCCCCCCCCCCTCACCTCCTCCTCTCTGCTGCTCAGTAGTGCCCCCTAGCAGGGATGAACGTTACAGGCCCGGATCTCCTTCCGGTTCTTGCAGTTGCTGCCCTTTGGCCTCTTTTTGGCCTTTCCGAAGCGCTCCTGGATGCCCCCCCCACACGGTTTGGTGCAGTCGGTCCAGCTGGTCCACGGCTGGGTCTTGCATCCTGTTGGACGCATCGACAGCAGAGGAGGCGCCAGTCAACCACACTCACACACACCTGAGCACTGAGGATTCAGCTTTCGTAATCATAAGAACAAGGTAAAATCATACAATGGCAGCGTATAGAAAAACGGGGAGAGAAACCTGGTTTTTACACACACAAAAGTGGGTTTTCTAGCATTTACACACACAAACATACATATATATATACACATATTTTTATCATATATATATATTTTTTATTTTTTTAATTTATTTACATTTATTTATTAATTTATTAATTTATTCATTTATTAATTTTATAATATTTTTATAATATTTTATTTGTAATTTATATATATAGATATAGATATGTATAGAGATATATATTTACATATATGTCTTTGGTCTTTGAAAATTATCATGCTGATGGAAAAAAGACATATAACAGTGTAGAAATTATCCTTTTTTTTAACCAGAAATGAGCTAAAAGAGCATGCAAAACAAGTTATGTCCTGTGCCATTAACAGGCATGCTTTCTACCCTTTTTCTCTCTTTTGTTTGTCATTTTTGGTCACTTATGGACCGACTACCAGCGTCAATGCTCACATAAATACATAACTTGTTTTTAATAGGCAGCGTGGACAAAGACTTTTGTCCTTTTTCGTCACAATGGACAGAACCAGGAAACAACAAACGACAAAGAAATTCAATTCAACTATGCTGCAGTCAGTTTGAATGTAAGTTTTCTTTGCTTTCGGACTGACGCATGTCTACGTCTATTTCTATATCTACAGCTTGTACAGGTTTCTTTTCGATTTTTAGTTTTTTGTGTGCTTTTTAGCTCAGTTTTGCCAACTTCACCTTCTGCAAACTGTTGATGTTTGAATTTAGTTTGCATACTTATACTAAATTAAAATGACTTCTCTGAGCTCGCTTGTGTTTGTGAGGGTGCATTTTTTCTTGTAACTCAAGTTCTCAATGCCAAACTGTGGAAATACAGTTGTCACCGGTGTTGGGTAAGTTACTTTAAAAATGTAATCCGTTACAGTTACAAGTTACCTTGTTTAAAATGTAATTGTAGTGTAACTTTTTCGATTACTTTTAAAGAGTAATGTAACTAATTACTTTTGATTACTTTTTGATTACTTTAAGGTTTTAATGAGTATTGACCCATGATTAATTTTAGCGTGTTATTATTAGCTATTGGCCGCAGCTAGCAGTTCAAGGCTAACGTCTTGTTAACGATCATAAACAACGTAAATAAATACATAAATAAATCGGAGACAAGGGGCGCAGCGACGGCAGGTCAGTCGTATCCGGATACAACATTTTAGTATCGATACTTTTTCAAGTATCGATACTTTTGACAACCCTAGTCTGAAATGTAGGACATGTCCGGGAAAAAGAGGAGTTGGGTAGGCTAGGCTAGGCTAGGTCATAGACATCGATAAACGTTTGTCATGCATCAACACCAAACAGTCAAATATTAGTAAATCAATACGCTTCGTCTATCAGTGAGTTGCATATTTTGCAAAGGTTTCTCTTTATATTTTAAAAAAAATGTAACTAAATTTGTAATTCTTAATATTTTCGGAAGTAACTGTAACTGAATTACATATTTTCTCATTGTAACTGTAACGAATTACAGTTACTCTTTTTTTGTAATTAAATTACGTAACGTCGTTACATGTAATCCGTTACTCCCCAACACTGGTTGTCACCACCCACCTGGCTGCTCCTCCACACCTCCATCTCTTCCTTGTTTGCCCCTCCGTCTCCTCTTCCCGCCTCCTCCTCCTCCTCCTCCGCCCCTTCCGTCTTTGGGTTTCGTCCTGCATTTCCTGATCTTGCATTTCTTCCTCTGGATGGTCTCCGGACAGGCGCTGCCCCCGAACTCCGGCTCCAGCTTGACCATCCGGGTCCGGATGGTGTGTCCTTTACCGCAGGACTTGTTGCACTCGGACCACTCGGACCACTCGGACACCATGCAGTCCACAGCTAGGGAGGAGAAATGAAAGGAAGATCAGGAAGAAAAAGGGAGGAGGGAATGGAAAACAAAAGAAAGTATCGGACCCAATGTGGATGGATAACGTGAGGTGATTTTTACAGTAAACTCTTATCAACATGAAGAAAACTGTAGAAAACTGTAGAAAAATAGATGGTTTTATTCAGCTGAACTAAATTCAGATTTTTAAAAAGTCTGTTTGCACATTTAGAGACAAATCATTTTCTGAAAATGCATCACCTTTGTCTTCTTTTGCTTTTACAGAAACAACCCCAGTAGGAAAGATAGACTTATAATTGTGCATTTTATATTAGAAAAGATTTTTAAGTGTTTCGTTGTGTTTCGTTTGGAGCAAAGTTCGGTTTTTATTCAATAAATTGAGATCATTTAACATTTTTAAGGAAAGTAATTTTGGTTATTGCATGCAAAGCAGTTTTTTTCTTATCTAAATTATTTCTGCATTTTTTGTGTTAATTTTCCTCATTTGTTTGCTTAAAAGTAAAGAGCTTAAGAGTAAATACAGCCTTTAGCTTTGCATCATGGTCCATGGTCCAGTTGCAAGAAAAGGAAAATGACCAGACAGAGAAAAACCAAAGAAAGGCTGAGATTTTTGTCAGTTTTACTGTTGATTTCACACAGGATCCATGATCCATGATTCATAATACGTGGAACCCAATTCACCAATTCTTGGATCATCTTTAATAACTAAATAATTTAAATAATTTGAATAATTTTAAACACTTTTTGTCCTAAGAGGAGAAGCCAGCCTCCAGGCGTGCAGCTAGTCATCATTTTTTTACAAAACCGAGCAAAAATCCCAAAACAGAGCGGTAAAAAAAGTGCGTTTGAAACAGCTAAAACGACCAAACGTGGTAAACCAAGTCTGGGAGAGGATATTTTTTTTCCCATTATGGTCACTGGACTGAGAAAGTGCTCAGACTGCAGAACAGCTGATAATTAAAGAAATTATTTATAGTCAAACGCTTCATTTGGACCACTAATGAAATGACTGTGAGGAACACTAAACTGTGTCGAACAACAGATGAACCAACGGGAATGTTCAACTCAAACACGAACGTCTGTGAGCTTGCAGAAAAAAGCGCCGTCGGACATCCCAGTCATTCGTTAATGTAGCCCACTTCAAAGGCACGCTCTTCATTTATTTCCCCAGTTCTGGGTCCCGCTCGAGGGCAAAGTGTTTACCGTCTTCATTTTTCTACTTCTCACCCTCTCTGCAAGTTTTCCACTTCTCCCACTCTGACAAATGACCCAGCACATAACCGATATCCGAGGGGGAAAAGTGACAGGGGCGTGTTAAATAATTAGCGAAACGCTCCAGAGGCAAGAAGAATAAATCTTGCCTTTTCCAATGAAAATGGGGAACAGCTTTGAGTTAGGTGATTTATGCTGGAGAGGCGTGGCAGCACCAAGTCCAGGAGGAAGTCTCTGACACAAGAAATCCACAAAATCCTGAAACTTCTGCAGCTTTAAAAGCAGTTCCTATTCATTTGTGGAGCTAAAATGAGACATCTGGGTCTTACAAAGGGTTCTGTGACATAGACGCTTGGCTTCTTACAATCTGTTTAACTCCAAACACCTGCGGTCAGATGTTTCCGCCAACAACCCTATAATGCCAAATGTATCATATTTGATACATACAGTTTCTGAAATGTTTTGCGTCTGACACCTTTTGCATAATTTAATGGTAAAAACTTTGCTCAAAATCCTATTGTACACAATCAGATACACCTGATAACAGGGGGCAGAAGACTACACAAATAATAATCTTGATTTATAGCATAGTAATAAATCATTAATAATAAAAATGTATTTCTGTTTTTTCTTTTGACATATTTAGTTAAAAGGCCAAATAAGGAATTCAAACCAAAAATGAATAAATTCTGTTTTGTATTATACTTGGTTCAGGCTCTAAAGGGTTAAAAGAGCCCAGTGGAACCAGACCCTTTAGTTTAACGTCTTTTTCCAGCTCATCCTGGAAAAAGCCTCCGGGGAACAACCCCTGAGCTCCTCTGCCTGATGCGGACTGAGTTTAAACAGCGATTAAACAGCAATGAGGCGAGAGAGTGTTAAAAAAGACAATGAACCTCGAAGCTCCACGATCCATGTTTTATAGGGACTGTGAGCTTAGTGACGAGGAAATGTGCAAATAAATGTAATCAAAACTTTTTATACAAGCTAAAATAGAAAGCTTTTATGTAACAGTTTTTTGGACCCTACGATGATGCAGCAGCTTGTCAAATATGACGCATTTTGCATTAAAGGGTTAAAATCCCCGAGTCAGCATGTTCTCCTGTGTCTGTGGGTTCTCTCCGGGTTCTCCGGCTTCCTCCCACCGTCCAAAAACCTGCATGTTAGGTTGGCTGGACTCCAAACTGCCCTTAGGAGTGAATGTGAGTGTGTGTGGTTGTTGGTCCTTGTGTGTCTCTGTGTGCCCCTGTGATGGACTGGGGCCTCTTGCCCATTGACCACTGGGACAGGCTCCAGTTCTCCCCGCGACCCCATTAGGGAATAAGGAGTAACGATAATGGATGGGTGGTGGATGGGTTCAAATCCCTCGAAATGTGTATGCAAGTTGGTGTGACTGAAGGCAGGTTTGAACGTTTGGCCTTTGGATTAGAAAACATGCTGACACGGGGGTGGATCTTGGAGGGAGGACTCAGTAGCGGAGATTCGTGAAAAAGGTTTATTTTAACACAAAAACGCACTCAAAAGAGTGGATGACAGGACAAAGTTAAAAAACAAGGCTGTGACAAAATTTATGAGCAAAGTAACAAAGCAAGGATATCATGACTATGAACACAAAGTATCTAATAGAGTAAACAAGGCTATGGCAAAAGTATCAAATAAAGATGAACAAAAGTGGGACAAAGTATCAAAACAAGACTATGGCCAAAGTACAAACAAGATTAACATGGCTGTGGCAAAAACATGGCTATGGCAATAAAGTAAACTAGGCTATGGCGCGGCTGTGACAAAATCATGGCTATGGCGAAGTGCAAAAAATTCAAACCTTACATGACGTGGGGAGACGAAAGACGAAAACACACTGGCCCAGGACATGGGAAACGAGGACTATTTAAACACATGAGGGAGGGGAACCCCAGGTGTACACAATAGGTAATCAAGACATGACGAGACACCAGACATTCCCCCAGACGTGACACATGCTGACTTTGAATTTGATCTGTGTTTAGAACCCCCTTTCTATCAGACAGGCCCCTACACTCAGCTCTTTTAAAACCCTTTTAAAGACCCACTTTTTCTCTCAGGCCTTTGAGTGAGACTTCGACTTTATTTTAGTCGTCTTAATTTTCCCTCTCTTACTTGGTTTTGTTTCTTATTTTTGCTCTTACTGCTTTTAATCTTTGAGTTTGTCTTGTGTGGAGGTGATAATTGTGTTTTATGATTCGCTCAAATGGCCTGTACAGCGCTTTGATTTTAGCTTTGGCTGACTGAAAGCGCTTTATAAATAAAGTTGAGTTGAGTTGAGAACCGGTTCTAAGTCGCGGGGCTGCAGAAGACAAAAGGGTGTGTGTGTGTGTGTGTCTGTGTGTGTGTGTGTGTGTGTGTGTGTGTGTGTGCACTCACGGCACTCGGGCAGCATGCACTTGTCGCTCTGCTCCAGCTCCTCGGGGCACTCGGCCGGGTCGGACTTCAGCATCCTGCTGCGGGTCCGGACCCCCGGGCCGCAGGTCCGGCTGCAGCCGCTCCAGTCCGACCAGGGCGTCAGCACGCAGGGCCCCGCGTCTGCACACACACACGTCAGCCAAACCTGACCCCTGGAGCTTTTGCTCTTTTTCAGTGGTGGGAAGTAACGAAGTACAAGTACTGCCCGAGTAACGAAGCGCAGCAGGATGCTCATAAGTTCTCAGCAGGTACTCGTTCAAACTCTACATCCCCTCAGATAGATACATTTTTATTTAAAAGGGGTGAGCTGCTTATTTAATGATGGACTTTTTGAAATGTACCTGGAGATGTTGTAGCTGTGTTTTTAATCTCTTTATTAGTATGATTTAATTGTCACACCAGTTGCCAACGTATACTTTAATAGCCTTTTAACCTCCTTTTTTAAATTTTTTTATTCTATGTACAATAACACATGAACTTCGTTACTGTACTTAAGTACAATTTCCGTGTATCTGTACTAAACTTAAGTAGATTTAATAATGGATACTTTCTACTTTTACTCCACTACATTTAACAGTAAGTATCTGTACTTTCTACTTCACTACATTTCTATACAGCGTTTCGTTACTCGTTACATCCAAGACGCATTTCGTTTTTTTTTTATTTGTTCGTTAGTTTGAAAGTATCCAATGGCGAGAGCAGAATCAGTCCGCTGAACCAATCCAAAGCGGGAAATAACCATTAGGCCCTCCCTCAAGAAGAGCAGCACAGTACGCAGGACCTGCAGAATCATTAACTCCCAGAATGGAGTCCAAGGATAGTCATCCTCCAGAAGACCTGCCCCACCCATGGCCTTATTTAAAAAAGTTTTATGTAATCTTAGCAAGCTTTTTGTTGAACTCGACTGCAGTAAATAAATACGATTACTGTATATTGTTATAAGCTGGCATGAACTTGCAAGTAACAGTGATTACTGCGGTCATGATCACGTCTCCCGCCATGAATGTTACATAAAGGTTGACGCTAAACTCCTTCACGTCCTGGTTATTTAATAAATGTTAGCGCCATTAAAATAATCTCCATGTAACAGTTACAGTCATATTCAATAAATTAGAAGGTCATCCCTGGAATTCTGATGCATAGAATAAAATATCTAAATCAAAACTGTCACAGGGGGTAAACACAATAAAAACATGCTTTATCTGCAGCATTGCTCATTAAAATGGTACATTACTGATTTATTAAAACTAAATACGACAGGTACACTTAATGACATTATATAAGCCGTTAGGTATTATGGTTGGCAAGTACTTTTACTTTTAATACTTAAGTAGTTTTAAAAGCTTGTACTTTCTTACTTTTACTTAAGTAAAATAATAATGTGGTACTTTGACTTTTACTTGAGTAAATTTTTGTCTGTGTATTTGTACTTTTACTTAAGTACATTGTATGAGTACTTTCTCCACCACTGCTTTTTTCCCATCCCTAATCCCGAAGCGGACGGGGTCACTCACGGCAGTCGGGCATCATGCACTTGTCCAGCTCGGCCACCTCTGCTTTGCACATGGACCCGTCGCTGGGGGGCATCTTCACCATGCGCTCCCGCCTCCGCATCCCGAGGCCACAGGTCACGCTGCAGGGGTCCCACTCCCCCCACTCCGTCACCACGCAGCTGCTGGGAGCTGTGGGGGGGTGGGGGGGGTGGGGGAGGAAAAGGGAACAGGTTCAGACACCTCCTCACTACACAGGCTCAGCAGGGGCCAAAACCCCCATGAACAGAAACAGAATTTATTCATTCTTCTGCACACTATCATTATCACTTATTTTAGATCTGTATACAGTGGGGGAAATAAGTATTTGACCCCTTGCTGATTTTGGAGGTTTGCCCACTTACAAAGAATTCAACGATCTATAACTTTAATCATATGTACATTCTAACAGTGAAAGCCAGAATCCCAAAGAAAATTCCAGAAAATCACATCATATGAATTTATAAAAATTGATAACCATCTGATGAGGAAAAATAAGCATTCCTTGTAGAGACCATTGGATTTCTCCACTGTGAGATCAATAAAGCTCATCTTATCTTATCTTATATATATATATATATATGTATATATGTATAGACATGTATATATGTATATGCTGTTGTATATCTAGAGTTGGTAACAAAAATGATTTCCCTCTGGGATTATTAAAGTATTTCTGATTCTGATTCTGAATGAAACTGCCTTGGTTAGGACAGCCATGCACGGGTTAAAGCCGCAGAAGGGCGTCCAAAAGCTGTCAGGTGAGAGTCGGCAGGAGTTATTTTTAGGCGGTGTGTTAAATATGTGTGTTTCAGAAGAAAAGGGTGGAAAAACAAGTCGACGTGAGAATAAAGTCAAGGAAAAGTCGACGGCATAGTCAGAAACAGCCGTTTTTTTAACTCCTCCCAGATAAAAATTCTCCTCAGGTTTAAACTAAAACAGTTGTGCTCCTTTATTTTTTAATTCAACGTCAAAGTTTTGTGTAGAAAACTGTAAATAGATTTAAACGACTATGACATCACACCAAGTAAAGAGTTAATGCAACAACAAGTGCAAGGATTCATATCATTGTACTGTCAATGGGGGGAATCTTAAAAAAGTGTCAATATTAAACCGACTGGAAAAGAAACACACAGCTGAAAACTGTGCTCACTTTTCCACTACGGCCATTTCTTTTTTCCCCCCCTTTCTCTGATTAACCGGCCTTGTTCGGCGGACTCACAGCACTCCTCGTTGACCACGCACTTCTCCGTCTCCTCGGTGTGGAACTGGCAGAGCGAGCCGTCCTCGGGATACTGCTTGACGTAGCGCTCTCTGGACCTCATCCCCATCCCGCAGGACGCGCTGCAGGCCGACCAGCTGATCCACTCCGACATCATGCAGGTGGACGGCTCTGTGCACCAGGGAGAAAAAGAGCATGTTGCCGTTTTCCATCTTATTTCTTCCGTTTGTCACAGCATGTGTGTGTGAACCGGGACAACATAACAGGAACCTACTGAGGACTGACTGTTATAATCTGGAAAAGTACAAATATATATATATAAAAAAAACTGTTAGATTATTACAGATGCTGCCAAATTCAATAAAACTATTCAATTCAATAAAATGTTTTTTTTCGCAAAACTATGTGAAATAAAGTCATTTATGTGCTTTGATTTCAAATAGGATTTGTGACAATTGTGTTGACGTTTATCTATTCTGCTACCCAATTTTGTCATTTTGTGAATTTTTGTACAAAAAAAAATGTTGGTATCATTTTCCTTTACATTGATCTTTTTATTCCATTGGAATGGTTTAGACTCAGATTCAGGTACATTAACAATCTTTTATTTAAACGTTTTTTATGTATTTTGCTATACAGTTGATCGATTTATTGTTTTTATCCCCAGCACACCTATTTTCATGCTTCCTCTCCCATTTACAGTGACATGGAAACAGATGGGGGAGGCAGGTTGGGGCTCCGGTGGGCTTACCTTTTAGGTCTGAATTATTATTACTTAACAAGGAAGCTGCATTTGTATTTTAAAGGGCTAAACACGAACTTATTTTGAGAGAAATATAATTAGTCGGCTATGTTTTTATAGCAGTCATTACGGACGAATGTGCAGTTTGCTCTTCCAATAGGTCACTCGAAAAGAAATGACTCTATCGACCTGCAGAGATCCACCTCTAGATCACATCTGCACCACAGGAAGAGCTTAAGAAGACAAAACTGATGTATTTGTTGATAATTCAATGAAAAGTTCTTTCATTTTCGTCTATTGGTAGGTCTATTTCTCACAAATGTGGGTGAAAGTGATCAAGGAAAGAGATAAAGTGTCAGTTAATGCGTAAATAGAAGTTTTTGCTTAGTAAATAAAGACAATAATGTTTGAAAAACCTAAATTCAACATTTCCTTCCTTATTCGTGCATTTCATTCTGACACGGCAGTCTTTGCTTTAATCTAATCAGGATAAATTATTGAGTGTAATTATTTTAATAATCTTTTTCTTGCAGCCTGGCTGCTACCATCCATATGATCGAAACCAGAAACGTGACTAGCTAATGTATTTTTATCAAATATTTAACCCCTATAAATGCTGTAACCGTCTTTAATATTCATAGACTTTATTATGAAAGTAGAATGTTCTCAACATGTAAATTTAACAAAGTGTGATTAAACTTTTTCAGGTTTTGGAAGTGACATCCATCAAAAAGCATTTTGAGTGGACGTATTATTGATGTCTGTATTCCTCTTTTCAATCTCATAGCTCAGTGTTACGGTTTATTGAAGGGAATCGCTGTTCATTTCACATACGCTTTCATCCAGGGGTTCAAATGTTGCTCTGAAAACGATGAAACACGCCTCAGAGCACCTGTGCTTCTAGCCCCAAACCCCGCACTGAACCAGATCTTTAGATCAGCGGAATAATGCCGAGTTTTAACAGTCTCGGAGGCTCAGAGGTGGGATTTGAACCCATGTCCTGCGGTCACAGGACACTAACCCCACCCCTCCGGGCCCGGTTTTTGAGCTTTGAGTCTGTTCGGTCGGCTCAAAGTTGAAAGTTTTCAAAGGACTCTCCTAGCAGAAACTGCTCCAAGTCTCTTTTTAATAAGGCCAGTTGCCTGAGGGAGCCAGAGTCAATACGTATGACCTCTCAAGCTCAGCCAGGCCCCAATAAGGCGGTTTTTTATCACCATTAGCCATCCTGACCCTCCCAGATCTCCCTATTCGTCACTTACAGGAAGACATAGCTAGGCCTAACCGCCTTTTAAAAGCCTCTTCTCCCAACACCTCCTCTGGGAGTGGCGCCTTTGAGCAGATAGCATATCAAAGGTGTGCAAAGGGAGCCTGTCAAGAGGAAATAATTATGTGTGAGCAGACCTTGTAAATTGGGACTATTCTTCAGCGATGATCAATGAAAATCTGCGACACCTCGAATGGATTTTTCTTTGACTCGCAGCCCTCCGCTCTCATCCTCATCTGGCTAACTGAGACGGTGTTCCTAACCAGCTTCGGCCTAATAAAGCAGAACTAAGTGCGTCATTAATAAAAGATACAGGTATCTCAACCTCAGATGAAGCCTCCAGTGAGCGAAAAGGGCTTCCGAGGAATATTAATCACCCTTTAGATTCTCTTACCTCGACACGGAGCCCACAATTATCAATCTCCCATCGCACACTAACGGAGCGCGAAATGAAAACAAAGGAGAGGTGCTCGGGAAACAAAAAGCTATCTGTGTCGCTGTCTGGTAATCGATAGGAGCAGGAGTAAATAGTGGGAGCACGCCAGGGTGGGAGAAGCTCCTTCAGACTCCTTTAGACTCCTTTAGACTGCACTCAGCTGGTGAGGGGTGAGAGAGGCCTGCCCCCGAGAGCCGAAACGACAACCTTCCTGGAATAAAATGGACCGGGTGTAGACTCTTTGGGTTTTGTGACCCCGTGTGTGTGTGTTTGTTTGATGGGGAGAAGCATCAAACTGGCAGCAGAGACAGAAATAAGACGAAAGAAATAAGAAACTTAGACACAAGCCGAACAACAAAACGCGAGAGAGAAAATGTGGCGTTCACGGGTCTCCAGATCTGTGGGGATTTGTTAGTTTTTTGTTTGTTTCCCAGCCTCCGTGCTCATTGTCATATCTTGGGGAATTTTGGTGTTTTGTCCCATCTCCATGGTTGTCTTGTCATTTCCTGTTTTATTTTTAAAGATACTTCCCCTTGTTTCAGGTCTCTTTCAATCCCCTGTGTGTCACATGTCAGCTTGTCTTCCCTGATTGAGTGATTATTATTTGATACTTTGTTCATAGTTTTGTCTGCCTGGTTTTTGTATTTTTCCTCCTCCTCCACTCCTTGCGAGTGTCAGGGAAGGTGGGATCTTGAGGGAGGACTCTGTCGCGGAGATATGTGAAACAAGGGTTTATTGGAACAAAAGCACTCATACGGAGTGATTGACAGACAAAGTTCAGATCAAGGCTGTGAAAAACTATGAACAAAGTATCAAAGCAATAAAGTTAACAAGACTGTGGCAAAGTATCAAATCATGATTAACAAAAATGTGACAAAACATGGCTATGACGAAAACATGGCTGTGGCAAACACATGAACAAAGTATCAAATTAAGTAAAGAAGGCTATGGCAAAAACATGGCTATGGTACGAAAACAAGACTATGGCAATATAGTAAACTAGGCTGTGACAAAATCAAACCTGACGTGGGGTGACGGAAACAGACAGACGAAAGACGAAAACGCACTGGCACAGGACATGCGAAACGAGGACTATTTAAACACATGAGGGAGGGGAACCCCAGGTGTACACAATAGGTAATCAAGACATGACGAGACACCAGACACTCCCCCAGACGTGACAGCGAGTGCACTTTTGGTTTAATTAAAACCATTTTTGCCAAAGATCTCTGCGCCTGAGTTCTGCCTTGAGTTCTCATCCTGAGCGAAGGCTTCCATGTTCCAACAAGTCACGGCGTCTTAATCGAAGCTTCCTGAGCGCGGCAGGCTGCTCGGCATTAAGAGCTAATCCAAATAATATCTCAGGATTCGGTGGGATAGATGCGCTAGATCTCGCTGTGATTTAGGATTCGGTGTCTGCCCTCAGTGTCTCGCAGAAGCCGCTGATTCTTATTGGAGTCTCCTGCCTCCTTCTGTTGGGCCCGTCTGCTCGCACAGGCTCTAATTCCTCGTGACAATAACTCTAATTACCATGCGGGGGCCGTACAATGGGACGTCTGATTTCCCGTGCAGAGGAATAATAAGGGCTGAGCGGCCCGGCGAGATTCACGGGGATGCAGCCAAAATGAAAAACGCCCAGAGAGGACTACTCTGCTGGTTCTCAGAGCCGGTGTTCTGTCAGGTCAGCATACCCCATCAGACCAGCATACCCATAGTCAATACGCATGCACATGACGTCAGATTTTCGTACGGGGTATGCTAGTCTGACAGTATAGGTGTCAGATCAGCATACTTAGCCCGTCAGATCAGCATACCTAGCTCTTCAGATCAGCCCGTCAGATCAGACCGTCAGCATACACTTTGATAAGATTAATTTGCCATTTCAAAATGTATGTACGGGTATTTGGATTTGGTGTTCGAAAGGTATGGCAATCTGACGGCTTCTCCAAGTGTTCGCAACTTTTCGCAGTAATACGCATGCGCAACCATGTTCGTACATGCGTAAAACTATGGGTATGCTGGTCTGACAGGGTATGCTGACCTGACAGAACACCGGCTTTGGTCAGATCGGCTCGATAGGCGCATGGATCTGGGACACAAATGACCGGAGAACGACGGTTTGCTACTGTTTCCATTTGTTTAGTCTCTCTCGAATCAGGGGTGTTGCATTCATTGGAGTCAGTGATCTTTAACTCCGGTCCTCGAGGGGCCTCTGTCCTGCAGGTTTGAGATGTTTCCCTGCTTCCAGCCCCACGTGACCGGGGATTGAGATCCCTGCTCTGAGAGATGCAATCTGAACTGACTTTATCATCATTTCTATGACCTCCTTAGCCATTTAGAACCCGTCAGTGGAGTCCTGAAATATTCTGGAGACCACGCAGAGCTGTGGTGAGAAGACAAATCCCGGTAAAACATCCAAATCAGTGGATGACGCAGTGTGTTTGGGCAAAAAAAAGGGATTTTAGAGTGTTTAAGGCCACAAAAGTCCCCCAGCAGTGGCTTGTGAGATCGTGAGAGCCACAACGGCAGAAAAAGGCCGGATCAAACCGTCCGGATCACCTTTTCCGGAAAATCTCCAGCGTTCCCGTGTGGGAAGGGTCCTAAATTAGCTGCAGGTGCGCCTGACTTGAGGGAGGGGCCCATAGATGGTGGAATCAATCCACAACAGATGGATGATCTACTCTGAATTAGGCTGAGCGTCATAATGTGACAGATGATGATATATGGACCCTGAAAGACGTGTAAATAATGATTCCTATGAGCTGGGAGCCATTTGTCTTGCTATTGAAATCAAATTCTTTAAAGTGGTTGTAGCTGATAGTCGCAAGTAATGATCCATTTGTTTTCCTGAGTTGACTGAACACGAGTTAATTGAGGAATTTCAAATCAGCGCTTTAGTTTGATCGATCAATTTTAAATTCAGAGATCACAATTAACTGCTTTGGTGATGTTTTGAGGTCAGAAATGAACTCGGCTTGTTTTTCAGCACCGCAAAAACAAGTTTGTTTCCTTCAGATAAGGACATAAAAGTGAATTAAAGCCTCATCATCCCTGTTCTTTAGAGGAGCTTCGAGTGCAGTCGGCAGAATCTGATTAAAAAAAGACGAGCTGGTGCTCTGCGCTGACGTACAGCCTTCCCATTTTTGGCTCGGCTCGGAGGACATTAAGCACACTTTCTTTAAACTTAATTAAGGAAATGAGCAATTATCCGCAGCTGCGTTCCAGCAGAACGTTGAACGAATGTTATTTATTGACAGAAAAAGCGGCCGAGAGCTATTCGAACGGGCGTTTACCCTCCTGGCTGCATCCCGGGCCCATGCAGGGCTGGAAGTCCTGGGTGTGGGGACACGGGACGCTGAGGTCCAGCTGGGCCTTCAGCATCCTCTGCCTCATCCGGCGTCCTTTGTCGCAGGTGGCGCTGCTGCAGGCGGACCAGGGGGACCAGGCCGAGTAGATGCACGTCTCCGGGGTGTCGTCTGAGTGGGAACGAGCACACGTCGTCAGGGCAACCCCAAAAAACACGTGGCTTCTCTTTGACTAGGTATTAACTCATTGGCTGCCAAAGACGTCTATAGACGTCAATTCAAATACAACCGTTGACTGCCAAAGACGTCTATAGACGTCTTTTATGTTTTTCAACGAGAGTGGCTTGGGGGACGATCTGCTAAAGCTTGTCCGTAAATATCAGGCTTCTAGACAGAGTATGTACTAACAAATTGACCCTCTAGGTGGCAGTGCCACTTTTGATGGGAGATGAGCATAGACTGTAGGCAAATAAGAAAAAGGTAACGCTTCGCTATGCGAGAACATGTCGCCGGTGAGACGCAAGTCGAGGAAGAACGGAATAAGGTAGAAACATTTTTTTTTTCCTGTTGAAAGAAGAGAGTCTACTCTTTCTTTTGGTGTGTTCGGTGTTTACATAGTCATAGCACAAACTAATCTGTGGCTCTTGAAAAATCAGTCAAAATGCTCCAAAAAACTCTGGCAGTATGGGACTCTCTGTTCTGAAAATGGCTGGCAGTCAATGAGTTAATTACAGAACATGCCTCCAGACACCCATCTTGTTGTTGACCTCAGTGATGATTGATTGGAACATAGAACTATCGGGACAACCTGTGGGGCATCATGCTTCCCTCTATTTGAATCCACCCAGAGATTAAAACAGGTACTAAACCTAACTCCCCCTAACTCTGAGCAACACCTCCTAGGTTATGATAACTGCATAACAGAGAAGTCTTGCAACACAAGAGGCCCACAGAGCGACATCAGAAGCAGTAGAGGAGGCAGGAGGGGGATCCAGAAGAGGGATTTGCGAACGCCTCGTCCAATTATCTGCGGCAACCGAGCTAGGAGAAGCAGCAGGAGTAGTAGCTTCAATTAAAATGACTTTCTCAGGGAGACAGGGGAAAAAAACGAGGCGATGGAGAAGACATGAGAGGGGCCCGGTTCTCCGGGATAACGCGTAATGACAGAGGGGAACGAAGGGGAGAGAGGAGCTGTAGACACAAAGAGAAAAGAGACCAGGAAGAGAGGCAGGAGAGGCAGGAGGGGGGACAGGGAAGCGGCTCACGACTGACTGGGGAAGACATCTATTAGACGGCGGGAGATCCTTGTTAAGGGTTTTTGCTAGGTGTGCAAAAAACGCCGCGGCGCTAACAGGAAAAAGAGTTTTCCGAGCACAAGTGAAAATGATTGCAGCAGCACCGTTTAGTCACGGGCCCCACTCCACCGTGCATATTTAAACAGGGTGTCCATTCACCTGATATTCTGTCATGTTTCACCCTCGTACTAGCTCATTTTGTTACTGGCTGCTCTTTGTTTTACTTTATACTCATCTTTGTTGTTCGGTTTCTCATTGACTTTATAAGAGAGACTCTCAGTAAAATGACAACACAGCCATCAAGCACTGATTTAGGCTTAACCCTATAATGCCAAATGTATCATATTTGATACATACGGTTTCTGAAATGTTTTGCCTCTGACACGTTTTGCTTAATTTAATGGTAAAAACTTTGCTCAAAATCCTATTGTACACAATCAGATACACCTGATAACAAGGGGCAGAAGAGTACACAAAAATAATCTTGACTTATCGCATGGTAATAAATTATTAATATTGAAAAATTATTTTTGTTTTTTCTTTTTACATATTTTGTTAAAGGCCAAATAAGGAATTCAAACCAAAAAAAAGTAATTTTCTGTTTTGTTTGATTCCTGGATCCGGCTTTAAAGGGTTAAAAACATCCTGTATTCCACATCTGCTCTAAGTTTGAGTGCAAACTTAAGACTTAAGACTTAAATCTGCACTAGGATGGAGGATATTAGAGAGGACGGGGTTTATCTTCTGCCTTTAATATGACTCTCACATCACACCAATTACCCCAGTGATGAACTACCTGTGTATCCCTCCCATCCCTCTAACTCTGTTCATACAAAAAGTGGTTAAAATAAATGCCTTGGACACACGTTGAAAGAGCACGGAGGAGTGCAACAGCCCAAAATGACATGGTTTGAGTAATTAGCCGTGACTGGGCTCAGGAGTGTGTCCACCCTACCTTCCTCCTTCACCTCCTGTCCGATATCGGCCACGATGTCGTCGATGGTGTCCGGCACCACGTTGCACTGCTCCCCCTGTGCGCACGGAGAGAAAGCTGAGGTCCCACAGCAGCAAGATCTCAGAAATGACCGGAGCACATCGGTCCAGAAGAACAAAGATGGCCTCCTTTGTCCTGTTTTCCACCTTTTCTGCAGACTTTGGACATTGCTGTGTGTGGTTTGGCCGCTTATTGTGGAAATGTGGATATAAAAAATACCTTTGCTTCATTTAAACCATAAAAAAACAAGGTGTTGCATAAAAAAAAAAGTAAACATAATATCGACAAATCAAAGAACGACCAAGAAAGTTTCACATATTAAATCCAGAAGGGATTTTAACTTAATCTAATGACATGTTAAGTGTGCAGTCACGATTTGACAATCTAACGGTTTGTTAGCCTGGTCTTCATATCTTTAACATCCAGTGTTACTCTGCACAGTCCACTGCAAAAAGTGAGTGTGTTTCCACGTTTTGAGGCAAATTCTGAAGAGGAAAAAAGATTTTTTTTTACACACTGAGACTTATTACTGTGCTCAATCTGAGAAAGAAAT
>JABUIW010000058.1:4048-16764 GCA_013363375.1 Menidia beryllina
TGTGTGTGTGTGTGTGTGTGTGTGTGTGTGTGAGTGTGTGTATATGAGATACCGCACAACAGCTAATGCTGTTGTAATGCCAAAACAAAACATATTTTTTAAAGTTCTGTATGAGTGTGTGTGTGTGTGTGTGTGTGTGTATGTTAATGTGTGTGCTTGTGTGTGTGTGTGTGTGTGTGTGTGTGAGTGAGTGTGTGCATGTGAGATACCGCACAACAGCTAATGCCAAAACAAAAGTGTTCCTTTAAGAAACGTTATAACCACAAACACAAAAGCTATAGGAGCCTATGATTGCTCAGAAGAACTCTTATGGTCAGTTTTGTTTGTTTTCAGTTACCGCTGGTGGTTTTGGGGAAATGACCAACCTCTGCAAAGAGAAAATCTGCTCAGTGCTGTGTGCTGTGCAATCTGGACTCTGGAGCTACATACACACAACTCTCCCAAAACTCCCCAATTTGTCTGTTATAAAGTTCATTCCAGGTACACAGATGAAAAAATAAAGATCTTCAAATGAGGAAATCTAAAAAAACAAACAACAGACTCTCGGACAGTCTTTTGGAATTTGGTTTAACATTTGTAATTACTTTTGTTTGTGATTGCATGTGTTTTTTTTGGTTGGAAACAAAACAGCAATTTGCTGACCAGTCTGGTAATATGAGCATAAAGTATCCTTTAGGATGGCTTTCAAAAGAGCTACGGAACAATAGAAGGACCGGTCAGCCAAAGAGCTGAGCAGTCAAAAGTGCACATGGCGGTTCATCCAAAACTACATTTAGGCAGAAACGCACATGTGATCGTGTGTGCAGCTGGTTTTGTGGCATGGTGCAGAGCCTCTTTCCTTTATCGCTTTGTTTTTCAAGCCCATCCGCACTCACCTCGGCTCCAGCGGGTCCAGCCGTCCCATCCGTACCCTCGTCACCCTGGAAAAAAGGGAAAAAAAAGGAGCAAAGTTGAGAGAAAAGCACTTTTCTTGGAGCTTCGACTCTCACAATTTGAAACACAACCTGAAGTCCGGGTGCCCCCGCGGGACCTGGCAAACCTCTCGTCCCTTGCTTTCCCTAATGATGAGACACCGAGAGTGAACATTCAATTAATTTCTGACTGCTGGAACCAGTTCGCAGCACTCCGCTCACCTTAGGACCCTCAGGGCCGTTTTGCCCCGGTGGGCCAATGTCGCCGGGGTAACCCTGTGAAAAAGTCAGAAATGAGACACACCCTCATTACCCGAACTGACACATATTTCCCATGATAAAATGTGTTTTTTTGGGTCCTCGTTATCCGATGTGAACGTAAAGTAACAGAGAGAGGTCTTGCCTCGGGCCCCAGCGGACCAGGCGCTCCATCAGGGCCCTTCTCTCCAGGTTTGCCCTTAGAAATGTCAATGAAAGATCCAAATTAGTAAACGAACAATTCTTATCCACAGCTCAAATCCTGACATTTTGACAAGAGACCAGAAATCTGTCTCGTTACACCAGCAAATCGATCTTTAATCCATTTAAGCTTCCCTCTAGTTAGTCAAGCAAAGTTAAAATATTTGAAATATTCTTATCCTGCCATTTTATAGGGAGTTATCAAGCGCCTTTGAACACACCGCCGTGCTTCTGAAGCAAAATTCTTCTCTGAATTCAAAGAAGAAACCGCCTCTGAATACATACGGTTTCTGTATACAGTTCAAAGTATTTGTGAACTTAATTTGCTTTAACTTCAAGGAGTCAAAGCACACTTGATTTGGGATCTGTATCCCCTCCCAACTGCTGGGGGTTGTCCAGGAGCAGTGCTAATTAGCTTGTCTGGGATTTCTACTCCAGTAACTCCACAAGTAACATCATTTATGAATGCCCTTCAAAGAAGACTTTCTCCAGGAGTTCCCCACCGGTGCTCAGCAGAGTGTTTGAACTATTTAAAAGAAATACCTGAGGTCCAGGCTTTCCGCGAGGACCTGGCAACCCGGAGGAGCCCCGGCTGCCCTGGAAGTCAACGTGACAAACAAGGACATCAACCAAAAAGAAAAGAGGAAATGCATCAGGTATCACGAGCGGCACTTTGCAGCACTTTGCAGCACTTTGCAGCACTTTGCAGCACATTGCAGCACTTTTATTTTTACTCTTGTCTGTCACGCCGCACCATCAGAGGGGCCCTTTCAAGAGCATCTTCACGTTGCTTTTAGTGGCTAAAATGCTTCTTGGTGAAATGGGAAAAGGACCGTACGTATATATAACATCTCAGTAACATAAAGATCTCAGTAATCCATCTAAAAGAGCACATCAGAAAGTGTCAGAAAATGGCCCACAGGTGCAGATGTGATAGGTTTGAATCCTATAAAACAGGCTGCACCTGAGCGTTTTCCCCCGTGCGTTTACCTTGTCCCCCGGGAATCCTCGCTCCCCCTGCTCTCCTGGTAAGCCAACGTCCCCCTGTTACCAAACAGATGTGTGAAAAAACAAATAACCAGGCTGTTTACAGGAGTAAACTAGTAGACTCCTCATCTACTAGTACGAGGATGTGCTTCGCAGCAGCGCGTTACACAACACAGGTGTCAAGAATTATTCCAAAAGCAGGTCCAAAGTTTGAAAAAAAAGGACATATGCAGATCACCTTATCACCTTTCAGTCCTGCTGTCCCCGGGTTTCCAGGAACTCCCTGAGAAGGAGAGTAAAATCTGATGTACATGAATGTCAAAGACACGATAAGTACTCAGTACTTACAATGTTTCAGGCCAAAAGAGAGATGAAATGTAGCTATCGACTACCTCTAGTCCTCAAGGAACAAATTTATATTGGTCAGTGACAAAAAAGTAAATACTCTACCTTAAGGCCTGGAAGTCCCGGAAAGCCCATTAAGCCAACAGGACCCATGTCTCCCTGCAAACAGCGCCACACACAGAACACATAAAGGTAGGTCTAGCAGAGGATGGCTTCCAGAGATGTAAGATGCCACTTTTATCAAATAAGCTTTAAAAAAAAAAGGGATTAAGGCTTGTTCTATGACACTTGGCAGTTTTTCTGACACAAAGCGTCTCTGGAACGAGGCAGGTAATGAGGTTTTAAGTCCGTGGCGGCCGTGCATGCCACAGAAAATTAGGAAGCTGTCACAGAGACGAGAAAAGACGAAGATGTGTTTTTGCATTATCTGTTGTTTGGTTTACAAAAATCTTTCTATTAAAAAATGAAAAAAGACGATTGTTGTATGAATAATATAGTATATATTATGTATGTATCAAATATCTTTAGACAGTACACCACGGGGGATTAAAACACTCACAATCAGACCGGTGACTCCACCTGGGCCAGGGGCTCCCAGCTCCCCCTGAGAATGAGAGATGGAGACACAGTTCAGGTGCAGCACACATTTGAAAGAATACATCTTCCTCCGATGATTAGCATTTTCCCCCAAAGTTTAGAATAGCGAGTGAGCGACTTGACACCTGACACATAGAGGTGCTTGTTGTCTGCCTCGCATGCCCGTGCCATTCCCACATCCTCTCCCCACACAGAAAAAAGCTCGGTGTGGCCTTCCTGTTGCCTCCTCTGAATGAAAGGAGATGAATTCGGCCAAATGGAACATCACCCCTTCCCCGCCCCCCTTCCCTCTGAGGGGACAGGAAGGGAAGCTGGGAGACTGCTTGGAGGTCAGCCAATTTTAATCCCACGCTGACCTTGTCAGTCACAAGCAGTGAGGGGTCAAGCTAAAGAAAGAGCGGTGCAAAGGGAATCTGCCGCCGCTGCCCTCATATCAGGGCGGATAATGGCGGGTGAGCCAGTGGCTGAATCACTGCAGGGATTGGCTTCACTCAGCCACTCTTGTATAAAAGTAAAACGGTCTTCCTTTAGGGAATGTGCAAGCAAGCCTGAACTACATTGCTCTGCTTTTTGTTTTAAAATGGTGTTTAAAATAAGAGACGTCACAGTTTTTTTTTTCTTCCAGGTGGAAAGATCTCTCTGAACATGCATTTTTGTTTAAAACATGCTAAAAAACTATGTATGGATTATGTGTTGAAATGTCCACGTACAATGAAACGGGTCATTTTTTATTTCTGAACATAAATCCAGGCTCAAATATTTCTCCTAAAGGATCTCTCTCAGTGTTTGTGTGACAGATAGTATGTCTTTTTTTTCTCCTAAATGATGGTGCACTCTAATATCCAACTCTTATGGTTTTCACTTCTGGGTCCTTCATAAGTATGGATTATCAGCAAGTAGCCAATTGCAGAGCTTTGTTTTACTTACTGGGTTCCCATCAGGGCCAGGAGGTCCCCTTTCTCCAAAGTCACCAGGAAACCCCTGGACACATACAGATGGGATGGTCAAAGAAGCAGAGGGGCGGGTGGGTGACAGTACAATGTTTACGAAGTCAAATTACTCCAAAGGGAGCTGGAGGTATTTAGGAGTCACAGACGTTACAACACCAAACACAGGGGATCAACAAAGTGCTTCCCAAAAACAGAGCAAAGCTGGGCAAATCCCATCAATTACGCTCCCGGTGCTTTCATTCCTCGGAGACCGGCAGGAAATTCCAGGGCAGTATGTTTCCGAGCGATGAGCAGGCCGGGACCCAAACCCCCAGGACTTTTCCTAAATGGTTGAATAAAGCTGCTTGGCCGGGGAAATGCTGACTGTGCCATTTTTTTTTTTTTTTCGGCTCGGTGCTAGTAATTCGCAGCCACGGGGCCACACGCTCATCGTGCGCTTGTCAGCGCGCCAAGGTCAACACGCAACCCGCCACACATCACGGCCCGCCGCTCCCGATAGAGGGCCGACAGAAACTGGGGGGAGTCGGCGACGGACCCCGAGAGGTGCCAGAGAGTCGAATGTTTGCATGGCGAACGGCTCCTTTACATAAATGTGGTCATAAGCAATAACCGGTGCGACACGAGGCCCACAGCAAATGCGGAAAAGCTCGGTTTCTGTCCAAAAATAACTCTCTCGGTCTGATCAGAGGACCGAGCGAGGATTTGTTCTCGTGTTGTTTTTATTTGTTTTATTTTGAGACCAGTGCGACAAAAGCCCCTCCTCAGAGCTTTACTCCAAATCACAAGTTACTGCATACATTTGGCTGAGATGGGAAAAGTGCAGCAGTTAAACTTTTCAAGCTGCCATCAGAAATTTCAAGATTTACTTTTTCACTCACAGTATACTGCTTTATCGCTCAATATGAACAAAAAAAGACTAAATAAACTCCTTGACACAGTCACAAACTTCAATGGCTACCCTTCAGACAGCCATATATGTCACTGATCATGATTACATCATGCTTAAATGTCATGTATAACCAGAACGAGCCTGGGAAATATATAATTCATACAAATGGTTGTATGCAATATCAGTTTTTTCCGTGCTATTCCGGACGGGGAAATGTACTTCTCGGCGCCGATGACGACAGACTTCCATGGTCTGTGGGTAAAGCCCCCAGAGGGCCAAACCCGCAGCATACACTTCCCATCATCCCACTCTTCTAATCCATTATAAGGACAGCAATAAGGACGCCGGCCAGCGCGCAGCGTGTTTAAATGAAGGACAGCAAGAGGAAATGAATCGCAAGTACCCGTAAATTCACCCACTTTGAGAGCAGTAATTCCTGTTTCAACATGAAACATCAATGTTTCCGAAGCGTCTAATTCGCTGGTCAGAGAGCACTGAGGAACTTTTTCCACGTATCTGCCTGGATGGATTTTATACTCCATTATCAATATAAGCCCCTGCAATTTTCGATACCACGAGACTGTATTAAAACAATGTTGTCTGAGAAGTGTGTTGAGAGAAAACTTTACCGGCCTACCCATCTTGCCCTTCTTCCCATGAACGCCGGGAATTCCCTGTAAAACAGAGAAGAAAACACAGGAAGGAGAGGATGATGTCAAATGACCCGGCAAAAGCGTACAGGCTTTTAATTTACAATATTATACAATATAGTGTAGCCATATTATCATACAATAGTAAATAAACCTCGTAAACAAGTACTGCTTCTTGCAGACAGAAAATCGAACCATTTGATAGATAGAAAACAGAGAGAGAGTATTTCTATTTTTTGGCAAGGCTTTGATTTAAATCAAATATGTAAAGCTAGGTCCTGAGGTAGACGCTGTTAAGGGACTTAACATTGCATCATTATCTTCATCAGGTGATCTAAAACGTGCTCAGAAAAAAAGATTAAAAAAAAAGATTCAGATAAACTTCATAATAACTTGACAAAACTGATTAGCTGGTAAAAAAAAAAGAAAAAACAATCAAAACTTCCGATCAAATGTCACAAAGTGACGAATCCTCTGCAGTACGGAATAAAACCCTAAGAAATGTGCTGCTTTTGTTTTGATCCGCTGTGGCTTTCTGAGTTACGGCTGGGTTGAGCCGTCTTCTACACCGTAACATTATCCAGCGCAGCAGCTGGGTTTTGGCGGCCCGACACAGTATTCCAGACCCTGCTCTACCGGAAGCTTTGAGCACTGGTTTGCTGGAACCTGCCTCTAGTGTCTCATCACTGAAACTAGAAACGTATTTCTATTTGATCATGGCGGTCCCTGGACGGTCATAATGGAGCCCTGCCATCAGTCACTGTCACAGCCGCTGATACTCACTCTCTCCCCGTCAGGACCAGGAAAGCCAAAAAGCCCAGGGATGCCAATGTGACCCTGAAAAGACGAATAAAAAGATGGACTACCCGACAAAGAGCAGGCGTAGAGTCAAGAAAGAGGGAGGGTGGACAAGGAAAGATGGCCGCCAATCTTCGGGAATGAGTAACGTCAACAAAAATTCAACTTCAAAGTCGTAACAGCGGCATTACGCTACACATCAGCCATTAAAAAAACATTTTTTTTGTAAGGAGTTGAGTTGTCTTGAAGATAAAAGCCTTGAAGCGAGTGTATATGCCCATGGACTGCATGGTGCTGGCTTCCACGATGTAGTCCAAGGGCACATACCCCCGCATCAGGGATCTCCGAGGGTCCTTGTGCCAAACCGGGCCGGTGGAAAACCAGGAGTAACAATCTGAAGCTTCCTTCTTAAAGGATTAAGGTTACACTCTGCACAAACACATGCTTTATGACATTTGGCCAGCACTGCTTCAGAAACTAACAAAACCATCTGCTGTGATGAACGGGGAGTTAACGAGAGCAGATGAATGCTGTTTACGACACTGGGCTTTTTTATGCGCCCGCACTGGTTAGGCGGGCATTTAAGAGGCATTTTACGGCCCAAAGTGAAAGTTCAACAGCGTTGTTTTACAAAGGAGGAACCGCTGTTAGATCTTTAACTAACTCCTCCAAACGAACTACCCAATATCTTGACCAAACATTGACGTAACAGAGAGGGATCAACATCCCTGACATCTACTTACTGTGACTCCTTTTGGCCCCATTCTTCCTACAGGCCCCGGTAAACCCTGAGGTTAGAAAAAAAAGATTACGGTTACATATTCATGTGGTCACAAACAGTGGCTGAGCTCGTTTGGTATCGAGAGACCTCTGCTCTGCGTATGACTTAATTGTCTAAAACAGGGGTGTCAAACTGCAGTCCTCGAGGGCCGCTGTCCTGCAGGTTTTAGAGGTAACCCTTTTTCAACACACCTGATTCACATCAAAGGGCCATTAGACAGGTGCAAAGCTCAACAATGTCCAGAGGAGATCCAATTTAATCAGAATCAGGTGTGTAGAAGCAGGAAAATGTCTAAAACCTGCAGGACAGCGGCCCTCGAGGACTGGATTCTGACACCCCTGGTCTAAAACATGTCAATAAAACGGCAGTCTTAGTCCAAAGTCAGGGCCCCAAGAGGCCGGATGTAACCAATCATCCATTTATCCATTCCATTTTCAATGGAAAATTCTAATGTTCGGAAGCGAATGCGACCAAAATCACAAAGACTGATCAGGCTGTCACAGTGATTCGCAACCAACAAATGGTAGGGGGTGCTAAAACCTAATCCATCATGCATCATTAGGCTTCCATTGGGATCTGAGTTTCATTGTTAAAGCACAGAAGCATTGGGACCCATGCCTCCGCCTGGTGTTACCAAAAATATTTGAGATGAAAGCAAGTGAACTGCCGTCTGGTTATTCTTTGGGAGTTTTACTCTATTTAAAGCATAAGGGCAACAGATTTTGGGTGCAGATAAACCCTCATGCTCCCACGTTTTGCCGTCTTGATAAATGTTAAACATCATTGTAACCAGGAAGCTGTTGCATTAGCTTCACTTTTCTGATCTTGCCTTGCATCTTTTGACATACGTCTCCTCCCTAAAGCAAGAAAATTGCACCACGGGTGAAGCTCAACTCAACCGACTGAATCACACAAACGCCGGATTTACCAAACCAGGGTTGTTGTTTTTTCGGCTGACACCAAGATGCTAAGGGCTGAGATCCCGGTTATTGTAAGACCGAGGTACTGATTTTAAAAATTTGGGTTCACAGTAGAGGGGATTTCTTTTTTCCCATCGATTCGTCGTGGTACATTTTGCCCGTGTGTGTGTGTGTGTTTTATTTGTGTGTGTGGTCCTGCTCAATCAGCGCTGCAACACTAGATTTACTGCACCTGCCTGCCAGGATAGCCTTTGGCCCCGGGGCTTCCATCATCTCCCCGCTCTCCCTGCAGAGACAAAGACGGCACAGACATCGGCAACAGAAACGGACGAGTCTGAAGTGAAAAGACTGGGGGTCTTTTCACCCACGTTTCTGTCTTATCCTCTCAAGCACAGTAACACGGGGTCAGGGGAGACAGAAACAAAGTCTGAAAGCAAGGACTGCGCTCCTAAAAAAACAAAAAAGAAAATAGAAAGAGAGCATTTCTCTCTAAATTTCAATAAACAATCTTTGTGCAGTCATAGCTGCCTAAGAGGCGCCACCGTAGACATTTCCACAATAAACATTCTATTAATGTGACAGTAAGCGCTGTAACAATGCGGTCAATACATCAGTCAGTGATTCTCTGTGGCCGGACCAGACCGAACGGATCCCACAGAGGAATGTTTAATACAGCATGTATGGGAAGAGCTGAGCTGGGTTAATTACAGGAGGCATGCAAGAAATAACATGCGGATCATATAGTTTACTGTACATGCACATGAGAACATTCATCATAAACTGGCATTCATCACGATCCACCACTAATTAGATGTCCCCTTTGAGGGGAGGATAAAGGAAAATCTATTAGGAATGTCTTCTTTTCTGTTTATTTCCCCCTCCGAGAAGCCTGATTTTGTTGTAAACTGTAAAAGTGGTGTTATATCCTCCTGAGACCCGGCCCATTCATTTATGTCCATTATAGTGGACATTTTGTCCACCTGTACCCCCCCTAAGTATCTGGAGTTACCCTATCAGCCCTATAGTGTTCTGTAGAGGATATCCTGGGCTTTCCAGTGATGTGCCATGTGATAGGTTTGCATGCTGGGAACTTTACTTTTTTCCTAAGAGTTCTTAGGTAAATATCCCTTTCAAGACATCCATCCATCCATTATCAATACCGCTTATTCCCTCATGGGGTCGCGGGGGGAACTGGAGCCTATCCCAGTGGTCAACGGGCGAGAGGCGGGGTACACCCTGGACAGTCCGCCAGTCCATCGCAGGGCCACACGCAGGACATACAAGGACAAACAACCACTCACACTCACATTCACTCCTAAGGGCAATTTCCCCAATCTCCAATCAGCCTAACATGCAGGTTTTTGGACTGTGGGAGGAAGCCGGAGAACCCGGAGAGAACCCACGCAGACACAGGGAGAACATGCAAACTCCACCCAGAAGGGCTCTGGTTCCCCCGGGATTCGAACCCAGAACCCTCTTGCTGGGAGGCGACAGTGCTAACCACCACACCACCGTGCCGCCCCACCCTTTCAAGACATCTTCTTTTTTATTATTTAATTATCTAAAGCCTGTTCTATTTTCCCACGCAAATCGTCCTGTTGTCCTACACAGTGGACATGCTACGAAATTAAAATTAAAAATATTTTTAAAAAAATTTAAATTGTAATGTTCTTTTTTAGGTCCAAATACATGGAAAATCACAACAAAAAAGAAATTTGAAGACGCTTTTTTTCTTTGGGTCTCAGGAGGATATAATAGTTCTGTAGTGATTTTTGAATTTCTTTTCAAGTTTTTTCTTTGGCTTGTAACTCACTTTCAATCCAGTGTTAGCATGTTTCTTGAACCGCTGACACTCGCTTGAGCCGTTCAAGTGGAAGAATGCTAACCTAATTCAAAGGATGCACGCAAATGAAATCATATATTCAGGCAAGTTTTGTCACAGATTCTCTTTACAACGATACAGCCAAGAGGTGAATCCCGGAGAGCTTGGCTAAGCTGAAAACTTAACAAATGAACCCTGAGCATCCAAAGGAGAGCTTTCAGAAACTGTTCAAGAAGCCTGGAAAACCGTTCCAAAAAACTCCTTAAAGGAAAGATGAGAAAACTAGAGAGGGCTGTCTCAAAGGGCACAGACTGTGTGGCTCAACAGCTTTGCACTATATCACCCACGCAGAATCTAAGGACAGTTTTGCCATAGAAAACCATGAAATAGAGATAAAAATAGAGTGAAATACAGCCAAATGACAAATCCCCTGCAAGCCACAGGGGGCGACATTTCAAGAAAAAGCTTCAAACATGCCTAACGTTAAACGGCTAAATGTTTCTAAATAAATGTTTCAACGGCCTGCAAACGGCAGGAACGAAACTGTGCAGACATTAATCAAACGTAGGCAGTTTTTCATTACAAAAGGCCAAACGTCATTACACAATGCCTTTTAATAGGAAAGACGGAAGGCTAAGTGTTGTACTTTCCTTTGTACATTCCTCTTAGAGTCATTACACATGGTCTGGAATCAAGGAGTAGGAACAGGAGGATGTGGAGGAGGAATGACCTATCGCTTCTAAACTATTCAGCCCACTTGTGCGTCTGCCAAAATTCTCCTTTTCCCGTCGATATTCCCGACTCTACATATCTGGTGTCTGTCTTGTCCGAGCTTTAAGACACCACTGCTGCTCTGGGCCTGTGTTAATGTTTGTGTTCCTGATTTGAAACAATAAATGACATGAAAACAAAACAGAAACAGCCTTTTTTTTTGGAGCCTCAGCTATTCTGTTTTATGAGCAGAAATCCATGTAAATATTGTACATGAGATAATGTGCGATATGCGGATTCTGTCACAAATCATTTTGAGTTAGCAGTTGTTTTCATGATGATTTCAATTTGACAGGTGAGAAAAAAAATACTCACAGGTTCACCGGGGAGACCAGAAGGACCGGGGTGGCCTTTTTGTCCCTGTTGACACGAGAAACAAACAAGTTATGAGTTTTGCAAATCAAATTGAAATGGTGTAGTGTGTCTTAACCCAGATTCTCATCACTAATCCAAAGAGAAGGACAGCCATGTGAGCTGAGGAAAATGACTAAACTGCTGCAGTATCAGGTCTGGAAAATGCTAAAATTCCCAGAAGCGATTGATTTTTTTTTACATAATGTAAATACATTTTTTTTACGCTCCCTGATCGGCCACATAGTCGGTCTATGTCGGTCAGTCTGTTTCTGGATCTGTAGTCAAATGGATTATTTCTCTTGTCTGCACAGCCAATATGCCAACACTGTGCCAAAGGTTTTCTAACTGACAACTTGTTTTGTTTGCTTCTGCAGAGTTCAATAGAATAACTTGATAAAACCTGGAAAGCTCCGTTTAAAAAGGCTCCATAGGAAAGGCAAACACACTGGCTGTGAAACTAATAGACCACTTATCGGCACCGCTGGCTACTCGGCCCCGAATAAAGTAATTATTTTCGATTTCCAAACAAAAGCAAAGCGGGTTCCATTTAGCGTCGCGGTGCAGCTATTGTTTTTTTGTTTGTTTGTCTAATCACTGCCCCCTCTGCACTCTGACAAACCTATTTAGAAATGCCTTCCATTAATAAAAGCAGTACACTAATTAGGCAGTAACACCTGGAATCCCTAAAGGGTAATTGATGCTCATCTTCATGCTCTGTGATCTCGAACGAGCTGGCCGGCAGGCGACAGAACGCGTCGGTCTTTTCATAATCAACGCCTGGAGCAGCGCGGGCTGTGTGAGGTCATCTCTGAGGGGGGAACTAGTCTGTCCTCTCAAGTGCAAAGTCATTAGCCACCAGCCGTGCCGGCCTATCAGCAGCGGAGTACGTAAACAACAGGCGGTAAAGGCTGAAAAAAAGGGAACTGTGTAAACAATAATCTCTCCCCACAAAGCACACCCCCCGAAACCTTTAGAGAAACTCCATAGAAAGGTAAAAATGCATCTGAAAGGGAAAATATATATTTTTAAAGGTAAGATAAGCAGATGTTAACAGCGGCCATTGCTGGTCTCCGTCGTACCGCTCTAGTTTTGGGCGACAGAAATAATCCATTTTGTGTGAAAGGATGTGGAAGCGGAAATGGAGAAGAATCCCTTTTGATCCAAGATTTTCCACTTTAAATAAGAGGATTATTCCTACTTGACTGTACTGTTCTGGAAGAGGCTCCAGGAAGGAGTATAGGCTCTGGGCCAAAGAGGGCAGCGCTTAGTTTTTTGGTGAAGAGATAATTATCTGTAAAAACCGGAAAACACAGCTCTGACCTTGGTGGAGGATTTGCATTCATTAATAGTTCCCACCCCCCCTAAACACAACATTGCAAGCAGTGGTGGGAAGTAACAAAGTACAAGTACTTTGTTACTGTACTTAAGTACAATTTCCGTGTATCTGTACTTTACTTAAGTAGATTTAATAATGGATACTTT
>JABUIW010000058.1:26764-41227 GCA_013363375.1 Menidia beryllina
CGCACGTGCGGTTTTGTTTCGGATGAGTCGGCGTTTTCCGCCACCGACGTAAATCGTCTCGGCTTTCAGCTCCTTTTTTCTTTTTATGATCAGAAATGGCTAAAGCTTTCAGGAGAGGCTGCGCTGCTTCTGCAACGGCATTAGTTTGTGCGACGCCCATCCCTGAGGTCTTCCCCACATGCGACCTCGAATGCAGAGTTGAAATGAGGTCATTCACACTGCAACAGATTCCAACTGCTGGTTGGGAACATTTAAACATTTCAAATCCCCCACGCTGTTCCGATTTTACCATGTGTTTGATAGTCCATTACACCAAAATCTAGTAACCAGTCGTTCCTATTGACTTTAAGTCAGTTTTCCTGTAAATGTTGTTCTAAACCCAACAGGTATGTTGGGTATAGAAGTATGCTGTCTGGGTCAGAATGATACAGTTGTGTTAAAGGTTCAAAGAAATCGGCCCGTAAATGTAACGTCAGTTGGATTTAGCTTTTAATCCAAATGTTTGCGCGGACTTTAGCGGGCCGGAGTCCGTTTGCGGGCTTCCTGCAGGCCATGTGCTGAAAACTGAGGCTTTCCCCCTCTAATCGTGTGAACCATCTTGGGAAATTCTGACGGTTTAAGAAAACAGCCGGCAAAAGAACCTGAACTGATGCCTGCGCACTCTGATCTGAAACCCTAAAGAGGTCGGTGTACTACCAGATGGAGCTACAGAGCTCCGGACAGGGTCTAAATGCCTTTAATAAGATGGGGACAAAGCCCTTCTTTGTTTAAAGAGATTGGGTTCCCACAAGCCTCCCCTGAGGCCCAACTGCAGGTATTTGGTACACACTCATCAGGAGCACAAGCGCCCTGCGGGGGCTCCGCAGGAGAGCAGTCGTGTCACCGGTAAAACCCCACCTTCAGCCCAGGCTGACTTTCTGTTTTTATTTTTCCTAGTTTACTTGGCAGGGGGCTTTCTACACAACCAACAGAATACAAAAAATGAATGATAGATCTCAACAGTTTGCGTTCCTCTGCAAATATCAGCTTTTGACAACATTGTCCCAAACCGAGCTTCAAAATAAAAGTCTCCCCATCAAAGGACTGGTGCATTAGAGTAAAAAATAAAATAAAAAACCTTTTGCCATGCTCACTGACGCTTATGTTTGGCATTTAAAAACGCCCGCTCGTGGAAATGCATGTACAATATTTACCCGCTGAGAAACCTCGTTTCCCCTCGATCCTTTAGCTAGCTTGTGTATTCAGCTGATTCCTTACTGGCAAACCACCTGATTTGCGGATTACGGTTGTTTCCACTACAAATCCACAAATGGAGCGTGGCCGCAGTGGAGCACGGTTTGATCACACGGCGGGCCAAAGCAAACTAATATGTGGCGAAATAACCCCGTTTTGATCAAAATACTCCAAAGTCCGCTACATTTGAGTTTGACATATTGGAGACATCTCGTTAGGGAGGCATCGCTGAGATTGGAGACATGTGGAAGATAGTAAGGGAACTGGGGAGCACAAGAAAAAAAAAAGGCGATAACAAAAGGAAACTGTGCAAAGTTAAATGAAACACCTGTCATTTATGAGTGGGATATGCTTACCCTTGGGCCCCTCTTGCCCGGTTTTCCTGGCAAACCTGGAAGTCCTTGAGGGCCCTAAAAAAGAGATGGGATGTCACAGATTTTTTTAAAAAGCGGCTAAACTAAAAGATGCTGTCTATCTCATCGTCGTTTTAAAAGAAAGCTAAATATTAAATAACAAGTGTTCCGCGTTTGAGTGGGTCCTGTAAAAGTCATTCACACTTGACAGTGAGTTAAATCTCTGAGCTTGTTTTTTTTTTTTTTTTTCCCCCTTTCCCAGATGACACATTCTGTGAAGTTAGCTGCGAGTTACGAAACAGTCGGAGAGATTCTGGCAGGCGGGAGGATGTCTTGTTAGGAACTAATGCAGCTGTCTCCCTCGGCCAACATTATTTCAGTCCAAAACCACAACAGCGCGCAAAACCGCGAAGCCTGAGTCAACGCACTGGCAGGGAGGTCGGCGCTGGTTCCAGACACAGCCAATCACATTAATTACCAGCACCGGCTAGCTTTAAAACAATTTCATACATGGATTAGCAAAGCTCCGAAAGGTCAAATTTAATGAGAGGTCAACCTGGGTTGGTGTTAGATGTTGGAGTTTAACTTATTTTTTCCCCGTCCCTGCAGAAGTTTAAGGAGAAGATGGAGAAAATGGGCCTAAAAGCAGCAAAAAAAGTGAGTAATCAAGGGAGCGTCAGCCTGTGGGAAGTCCAAGCTGCAGCCCCTGTCAACGCCAGAGCTCACGTCTTAACACCGTCTACGAAAAGAGTCGTGCCACAAAACCATATAATGGGATTAAATCAGAATTTGAGCCGACAAATCATCAGCCATGTTCTCTTGAACCCTGCCGTCGGACAAATTCGCAAAGGAAAAATTTGAAAGGAATTGAAAGAAATTTCAGGGTTCTGACCTCTACTCAGAAGAAAGATGATTAAAATATAAAAGCCCAGAGAAATGCAAAAATACAAAAGGTTAATTGACACCTTCTGAGGCACGTTGAAAAAATTTGAATTGTGCCCAACTCGATGCTTTTTTTGGTCTGAAGCCTTAAGAAGCGGCGTTAAAAAAACAGAGTGAGCGTTACCACACACAGGGACGTGGTCGTTGCTGGTTCCTTCTCTGTTCTCTTTTCGAGGCAGCTGAGAACATTTCCGTTTTCCCCGCTTCGCCAAAGCAGGAAGGCTTCACTTAAAACTGAGATTTGAAGTCAAACTCCATCAAATACAAGACCAAAGTTCTTTCAACAATGGAAAAAGTGAGTGAACTTTTCTCATTTTCTTTTTTTGTTAGATTGGCCTGCATTGATAGTCATGTTGAGCCATGATTATATCAGAACTATCACTGTCTTTATTTTCTATGCTTTGCAAATTTCTTTCCTTGTCCTGGCACAAAAACCATGAAGCAGCTCACTGGAACCGCAATGTACAACAGAGATGTTGAAACCACATAACCGGCTCTATAAAGCGGCTCTATAAATCTCTCACTTATCGCGCATAGTATCATCAGAGCTGACGTGTCCAGCGTTACACTCTCAGACAGACTCCAGGTGAGTTTCTGTGGTGCTTTCTAATGACAGATAGAGCACCGCGTTCATGTTGAAGGGGAGGGGGGAGAGGCGTTTAAATATTTGCCTTGAATGGTTTATTGTGTACATGTGCTTTATCCCTTCAACCTCTGACCCTGCTTTAAAAGTATCCCCCTGCAAGAGGAATCTGGCACCTGATCGCCAGCCTTTCCGCTAAGTAGCTGGCAAAGGGCACTTCTGAACCTGAGGAACTCAATGAAAAATAAAAACACACTATTCACTTGCGATAGACCAAAAAATCACATATCAAAGCGATCAAAGGGCGAGCAATCGGCTAAAAGCGACAGCTGTCAGGCCAGAGATGTGCCCCAATCCTCGTGAAAATAAAAAAGGGAAACACTAGAGAGCTAAACTGAAAACTCAGTACACAAATAAACATGCATACAGTCACTCGGGGGTGTCCGGTACCGGTTTGTGTCGTGTTTGTCAAGTGCTGACTCACTCACCGGTGGGCCCGGCTCTCCCTTTAGCCCAGGTGGTCCGGCGAGCAGCGAGAACTGGGTCGGCTCCAGGTCAAACGTTTGGACGCCGTCTGCTGCGGGTGGAGTGACCGGAATGAGCGAGCTGGGTCGGAAATCCCGCGCGCTGCTCGCTTTTGGCTCGGGTTTGGTCAGCTGCTCATTGTGGGAAACGGAGGCGTCTGGAGGCTCCTGCGGCTCCATTCGTGGAGATCTGGTGGAGGCAGGTGAGCGCGTGCTTTTCCCAAAAGCTTTTGGAGAGTCAGTATTCCCTCGCTTTGCTTGGGATTTTTTTTTGGGAGATGGCGAAGTCATGCTAATCCCAAGAGATGCGGTAACGGTTTGAGTCGGTGAATAATAAGGGCTCTCCAAGCCCGGATATGGAGGTGGAGAAACAGAGGTGGCAGCAGGTTTTAGATGATTCACTGTCGATTTTTTAAGCGTCTGTAAGGGGGGAATCGTAGTCCTGGTGTTTTCCCAGGTTGGAGCCAAAGTAGCCGTCTGGGCCTTGCTGGATATTGCCGTCAATGGCCGTGGCGTTTTGCGAGCAACAGTAATATTTGGGTCTGAAAATAGAGGTAGAAGGGGTGGAAGCACGGGCCGATAGGTGTCTGCTTCTCTGCACTGTTTCTTAATATAATCACAATAGTTATGAGCTGCCTCGGCGGAGGGGTAGATGTCAAACTGGCAGACGGCGCCTTCGAAAGGCACCGAGCTGTGGTTCATTTTGCCCAGGAAGAAGGAGCCCTCGGGGTCCAGGGCCTCCTCGTTCCTGGAGTGCAAATCCGCGAGCAGGCTCTTCCTACCGCACGACGTGTGCAGGACCACCTGCTGGCCTCGGACGGCCACCCCCAGGCTGTGCCAGCGCCCGTCGTACAGGTCGTAGGGGAAGGCGGCGGGGGGGTTCCGGCCCACCCGCACCAGGAGCCGCCCGGGCGCCGTCCGCAGGGCGAGCTGCACCCTCCCGTCCCGCGACAGGGCCGAGAACAGGAAGGCGCCGTTGAAGCGGTGCACGCACAGGCTGAGGATCAGCGACAGGCCCGAGGCGTTGGCGGCCGGCGGGAGGACGGCGCCCAGCGGCGCCCGGACGCGCGCCCCGGGCGTGAGGATGACGCCGGACCGGAAGGGGATGACCCCGGCGGGGGGGGCGGGCCGAGAACCGGACGCCGAACCGACCGGCCTTCTTCCCAACAGGCCGAGCTCCTGCAGGATATCCACATCTTTTTTTTGTTGTTTTGTGAAAAAACAAAAGCACAGGACAGAGGGAGAAGTCAGTGACTTTGGAGACTTTTGTGACAAATCATGTACTTTCCTTTTACCCACACTTTCCTTTTACTCTCATCTAACATCTTTTTTTTCCCCAGGACACAGACCACAAAGGGATTAGCACGGCACACATTGTCTTCCACCCAATATAAAAACTTAATGGGACATTAAAGACCAAATGTGGTATCAATTTGCGCATAACCCCCCCTCCTATCAGCCTTCCACCCAATTTTTCCGATCCGCATCAAACGCATCAAGAGAAAAAAACAAAAGTAAGCGATATTTAATATGCATTCACACTCTAGTGGGAGTTCACAAGTTTAAAGTCAGATTAAGAGCAAACCTGCCGCAAGCATTTTTTTTTTTGTTTCAAAAAGGGGGCATTCACGTAGCATTGCGCATTAGCATTTTTTCTTTTGGGGATTGCTGCGTATTATATAATCGTTACATCACCGTTAATTAGGACAACCTCAGGAAACCAGAGCTCAACCAGTCCCTGGAGAGAACAGTTGTGGGGATGTAAAGAGGTTTGTGTGGACGGGGACGCTATCTCGCTTTGTCTGGAAACGTCCGCTGATTAAAGATGATCCCTCCGACAGCAGCCGGAGCTCATAAGGCACCGCGGTGCTTTCCCCAGGTTTTAATTGCTACTTGTAACTCATGGGAGGAAAATGTGAGTCATGTTCGCACATTACACTGCTGTGTGCACTGTATATTGCTCCTAATTGGATCCACACGTTTGTGGAGGCGTTTAATTAAATCCACATTTCAGGTGCAGATAGAAACACTCCTCCATTATGGAGAATTCTTCAGACTAATTTCTCATTCTTGAAGCAATTATTTCGGCTTTCTTCCTGGTGGCCGCATATTACAGTGAGCAGAGAAAGAGATCTGAGAGGATTGTGCAGTGGCTGTGATACAGCCCAAGAAGAGATGTAGAACCCTGAAATCTAAAATGGTGGTCCCATCCATCAAACCGAGAAAAAGAGAAACAGCAGCATGAAACTTATTCTATTACCAGCATAACATTCTGTTCCCTTTGAAAGTGCTACAGTAAAACATATTGGGAGTGCTTCCACTATCCAATTATTATTTTTTTCCTCTAGGCACCACTGCAAGTCATCAGTCCTGTCAAACAGGGGCTTTTTGTTTAGCCTTTAAAGGATGGAAAATAAAAATAAAAAAGTTTTTAAAAAAGAACATGTCATCTCAAGTCCATCTGCACATCCTAAATCATCTCGGTTAGCTCCAAAACAGATTAAAACCTTACATAAAACGCTTAAATATCCATCTCTTTTTTTTTCTGGATTAATGCAAAACTAATGTGGGGAAGACTGAAATAAACTGCTGAATAATAAATTGCGGAGCCGAAATGAGCTTGGGCTCAGTTCCTGTTGAGAGGAGGGAAGCCCTGCTCAGCGAGAACATGCAGCAGGAGGTCAGGCCCACGAAAAAAAAACAAAAAACGATCGCGCGGAGAGGAGACATCAAACACAGACAGTCTAGGCTCCGATTTTTTTTTTTAATGTGGCGCTGATTTAAATTGTTAATACGGTATGAGGAAGCAAAACTGCTCTTTGATTGTGTGATTCATTCTCGGGGCTGTCGCTGCATAATAACTCGATTGTGAGCGAGGAGGCGGGCCGCCCCGGGCGCTTTTTGACTTCCTGATGAGCGGAACAAAAATAACCGTGAATTAAGCATAAGGCATCCTACAGACAGAGCTTGAATAAAGAACAATGGCATCAGAGGAAGGAACTTTCGGGTGAATCTGGCACATGCGTGGGGCCGTTCATTTTGCCTCCCACTGCCTCCCAGCGTGACTTCGAGCTCTTTACGGACCAATGAGAGGATGGCGCTACGTGGGAGGACGAGGTCTCAATCACTATTATGACTAGATAAACTAAGACGTGCGTCGAAAGCTGGAGAAAAGTCCTCAAGAGAGCGAAAACGTTCAAGGTTACGCTGCTTGGCCCCCCGCCGACTAAGTGTGGATCACATCACAGCCCGTTACATAAAAGCGTCTATTCCCACAGTCCCCGGCCTGTGTGCCTTTCTTTGGTGTGTAGTGATCGTTTTATGTCGTTATTTGGATTCAGGTTTGCTTCTGACCCGGGCTGACTTCAGAATACAGGTAGATGAGAGGCCTCAAAAGGGTGGGCCATAACCTGGAAGATGGTCAGCATTAATTCAGGTGACACGCCCGGCCCAAAAAACTACTCGGAGGGGGGTTTGACTTTAGGAGTAGAGCCAGCACAATGGAGAATTAATCACTGCCAGGATTTTAAATGTTTCTTTCAGGTTAAAAATGGGAGAAGGTACAAAAAAATAAAACATTAGCATGATAGCATCTCAGAGAAAGTGCTTACATGTGCACAATTTCATGGTCACTGAAAGAACTTCAGATGGGAACATGATTTTCAAATGACAACGCAACTTTAGAACTAATCGGTGAAATGTTCATGACTTGAGGCACGTTTAGTTGTAGACTAAAGCTTCCCCCCGGTTTGCAGCAGTTTGCAAATCATTCATTCGTTCTTCCCTTTCAGGAACAACTCATCTTACAGTAATGCATCTATCTGCTACACAGAAGTGTTGTTATGAGTAGCTTAGGGTTAGCTAAGTGCTCATCACTGGACTGTATCCAAATGTTTTTGTTCCTGCTCATCACTTAGATGGTAAAAAGTGGGATAGTAATGCCCTGATTTTAAAAAAAAAGTTTTTTCACTTACTTATTGACGATGAAACTGATCCAATAATCTATCAGGAGCCATCACCTGACATTTTGAATCACATTTTGGTCACAGGAAACAACATTTATTCAAATTCGGAAAATGTTTGTTCCGACAACAACACAATGTGATGCCCCACATCATTTATCAAAGCCAGTGGAATGGATGGGAGGTTGTTTTCGAGATAAAACAACTCAAAGATGTGCACAGTCCCCTATTGATCCATTTTCAGCGTTCAGCAGGAAATCATATATCATTTAGAAAAGGGTGAAAGAGGCCAGATGGGCACCGGATACTAATCAGAATTCAGAATTCATCCCTCCCAATAAAGACCTCAGCTCAGTTTAGGCTTCCCTGCACCCGGTCTTTGCTTTTAAGTACCACCGACTAGATTTTCCCCAGTTCTTACAGCGGTCAAGTGGTGAGAATCAGGAAATTCTTTTATTTTGTTGGACTCACTCCACCCCTGACTGGCTTTTGAAGCTTCATACCTTGTGCGTGCGTTAGCCTCAGAGAGCAGGTGAAACAGAGTAGAGTCCAAAGAATCAGAGCTCTCCTGCAAACAAAGACAGACAAACGTAATGAAAAAGGGTTAAATAACAAAAAGGACCGAAAATAGACATTTAAGCACCTAAAACACTTTATGAAGCAACAAAAAAAGCTAAACTGTGCTGCATCTGAAGCCACGACTGACATGTGGAAATGAGCACCTCACCGACTGAACAATGGACTTTTTTTTTGTTTAAACTTTTAAAAACAGACAGAATTTAATCACTTAAAGTGGATATGCTGACGCCACAGAGAACAGGCCGGCTGCAGCCTGGGCTCGGCTTTGTTCGGAGACTCGAACATCTCTTTTCTAGACATGGAGCTTTGTCTTATCCGGCTGCCTGGCGAGATAAGCCGCCGCTGGGCAGAGCTGGTGAGTGCTCCGGCGAGGCCATCGTCGCTTAACTCAGACATAAAAAAGACCTGATATAACAGAACGAGCTGTTTGCAGCCTCTGAACTTTCCTTGCTGTGCACTTTTTCCATGGAATCCCAAATAAACCTGCTTTCCCCATGACGGCGGTGTCATTTAAAGGGCCATAGCGGTGCATCCTCAGCCAATAAACTTTCAATGTCTATTTCTGGAGGGGTTTTTTTTATATTAAAATGTACTTATGACACACACACATACACAGATGATATTGTAAATCCAAACCATCACCAGGATCAGATGGATTCTTTAACACCCTACAATATAGGGATCAAGGAGTGGATACAGGAAGTGGCCCACCCTCAGTTAAGAGAGTGATGCGTAATGCTTCACCCTGCTTTCCTTTTCCCGTGTCACGCTGCACATTTTTTAAAATATCAGCAGGAGAAGAAACCAGGGGGTGTCCGGCTGCGTTACGTGATGCAACATTTGGACTTTTACTTCCCCTCCCATCGGGACAGTCCGGCCAACCAGCAGAGCGCGAGGCGCAGCGGGGAGGAGAGAGAGAGCCGAGGGGGCTGGAGGTGGGAGGACGGCCTCCTCCTCTTCCTCATCCTCCTCCTCCTCTCATACATCTCCCTCAAATGAGTCCCAGATAGTTTGGCAGCTCATTCTGAAACAAGCTGCAAAGGCTCTGCCCGGAGAACTGTTCCGATTAAAAGTGCGTAAAAAAAGGCAGGGAATAATCGGTTCCACACGCTTCCCCTCTCACAGAAACCACCTGTTACAATTCACATCCGAGCAGCTTTTCGGTCTAAAATCCGCAGACAGAATCCAGAATCAAATCCCCCTTATCAGCTGAAGTTCTCTCTCAGTTTTTTTTGGACAGCTTGTTGTACGGGATATGGACATTTCCTAACTTAACCATTTCACGAGGACATCCCGGACGAAAGTTGAAAGCATGCTCACCAGCACACGGAGCAAAGTCTTGAACCTGATTACCCTGAAAACTGCAATAAAAGGGGGGGAAAAAGCCTTTCTCATCTCTCAACTCACCCCCCGACTCCAGTGCTTTTGGGTTTGGAGTACGGGGCATTGTCCGGCTCCATAGCGGCTACTTCATTCTTTCTTGGGAGTTTTTATTACAGTCCAGAGGAAAGCAAACTTTTTCCATCCCAGATGCTTCTTGCGAGCCGCACGAGGAACGAACGTGCAAAAAAAAAAACACAAAAAAACAGTGAAGTAAATTTAAAAAAGGAAAAATAAACCACGGAAAAAACTTAACAAAAAACAAGGTAAACAATGCCGGATTAAGCAACAACGAGGACACAACTTGTTGTCGTTGTCCCGTCTCTTCTGCTCTCTTCTGTGTCCCTGGAGCTCGTGCGTAAAGAGGGAAAAGACGCTCCACCTGCGCGCTCCGTCTGTCCTCCCAGAGGTTTGGAAAAGATCAGTTAACGTGGAATAAAGTGTTGTTCAGCTTTCCCCCTTTGGAACCGTTGCGGGACACGATGACGAACGCGGTCGTGTGCGCGCGCGTGTGTGTGTGAGTGCATCTGTGTGTGAGTGAGTGAATGCGCGCGTGTGTGTGAATGTGTGACGACTTTTCCTAAATGAAAGTTTATTGTGGAGTGAGAGAAATCTTGAGAACCGGGAATGGGGGGTGGGGGGGGGGGACACCTCCCTCTGTCGCCCTCAACTGACATGCACGCGAACACACTCGGAAAAACCAGAAGGTGTGTCCCTCTCAGGTTGCGTGTGCGCGTTTCTGCCCTTCTCTGTCACTTTTTTTTCGACATTATTGCTATTTAGAGCACGCGCAGGGCCGATGCCAGGATGGTCAGGCACCCGGTGGGCCAAAGCCCCCTCAGTCCCACCCAAAGGACATCAGGACCAGACATGAATCAAACCTCTGTCGGAATGTTTTATTCCTTTTTTTTCTCCTTCTTTTCTTTTTTAACATCTTAGTTAATGGCACTGGCCGCGCAGGTTGAATAGCTGCTGCAAGTTGTTTAACTTTCACACACTTAAGGAGGAATGTTAGAGACCAAGAGATAAACCTGTAAATAGAAAGAGAAAAGGAAATCAACGTGTCCTCCAAGGCAACAAAAGAAAAAAATGGAAAAAAAAACAATCAAGGGGTGCATTCAAGCTTTGATTTTCAGTCCCAAAGCATGCATGTTGAGAATGATTTGGACTGGCGATCTTAAATAGTTTATACAGTAGTTTCCCGTCTATAAACTGATAGTTTTTGTTCACCTGCTTTGAACACTGACACTTAAACAGTAATGGAGCTAATTTGTGGATTTTTACGGGCCAACAAGCCAGCAATTTATTAAATTATTAGGTTTAAAGTGAGTGGGTCCTAATTGGATTCAGTAGTTTGAAAACGACTGTCCATTTTTCTTCTCACCCAATAATAGCTGGGATGGGAACCAGGTTCCCATGACTGTGACTCTGACGTAGCAGGAATTTTTAAAAATGCACGGGAGGAAAACTACTACTAACTTGACCTAACTCTTTGTTACCGTGGCAATCAGGGCTGAGATTCTTCGGATGTCTGGGACAGCCAGTGGTGGATCTTGTAATCCCAATGATCATTAGATAAATTGTCTATTACCAGGTTTCAGCAACTGGATCTACTTTATTCTGAACCACCTACTACAACCAGGAATACCCACCGACATTTATTAGATTTGTGGGATTTTTTACTGCAGGTCAGAGGCAGCAAGAGAAGTTATCTCACTCATTGATGTTGGTATATGAACAGCTTTAACATGTGGGATACCTTTTAACACAACTCTGATGGGTTAAGCTTGCTGCAGCATGGATGTGGCCATGACGATGTTACATGACGTTACGGTGTCAGACATTTACATTTACATTGATGGATTTAGCAGACGCTTTTATCCAAAAGCGACTTCCAAAAAGAGGGTTTAACAGACTATATTTCAGAAAGAAATCCATCTCTTTCATACAGTCTATGATGTAGATATTACCACATCGTTTGTCAGAAGGTCTTGTGTTCAAAAAAACCTTGTTTAACTCACAGTCTGAGCTAATTCTATACTACATATGTCAATAATACCAATGAATAATCTTTTCATTGATCATTGAGCTAAATGAAAACTGCCCCTCGTGTCACTGAAATCCTTGGAGCCAAAATCCAGGACATGACCTTCGCGTCTAATTTCTGGTGAAAGTGCCGGCTGAGCTTTTACAGTGTAATCTGTTTGACAGTTGAAAATCGGAAGAGTAAACACTCCCACTGTTTGTCCTTCACAGCTACTCAGCCTCTGTCGAGTTCCACCAAACTGGAGCAAACAGGACGGACGGACGCGGGCTGCAAAAGTGACCGATTGATTTAATCTAGTGAAATTCCCATCGACGTTCCGGCCTTCTTTGACAGCCTTTTTTCTTCCTCTTTCGCTTGACCAGCGCTCACATCCGCACTCCCTGGAGTCGCAGGGGCTCTGCGTCGCGGGGGCTGCTTCTAGTGTGTGTGTCCGTGTGTGTGTGTGTCTGTGGTTGTGTGTGTGTGTGTGTGTGTGTACGCGCTGTCGTGTGCTGTGAAATTCCTCTGCCAAAGAAAGTCCTCGTTGACCCGCCTTCAACAAACACGCTATGACAGTGTCCAGGGGAGACCCAACAGAGCACCGATTCAGCCGCCTGCAACTGGATCCTTCCTCCCCCCCCCCCCCCCCCACAGTTCATCCTCTCATGGCCAGGGAGGAAGGGAGCTCACCACCTTGAAAGATCGCTTCCCATGTACCTGAGCGATATCGGATGTGAGCTTTTATTACCACGAGTTCGCAGACAAGAAGGGGTAATGTGCTCGCAGCCTTCGGGGGGGGGGGGGGGGGAGATGTGGATCTGTTATCTGCCGGGTCACGTTTCACCTCAGATCATTTTAACAGTGGCTTATGAAAGTGGTTTTCAAACCGCGGTCCAGCGACTGGTCACGCTTGTCCAGGTTTGATGAGGAGAATCTCGGTGGTTGGGTAGATTAGCTATTTTACATGGCTGAAAAAAAGTCAAGCAAAGCAACGTGAACAACATGAGACATGTGTGGTCATGGATGAAATCGCTCACTCCCTCACAGAAAAGACTGTGGGATAGAAGTCCGGGTGGAGCCGAGGAGCTGCGCGCATATTTGACCAGATCCACTTCGGACAAAGACCTAACTGGATTGCTTTTTGCCTCCAGCAACGCAGACCTCACACACCGACTCCATTCCTCTTCCTCAAGCCTCCCGGTCACACTCGAGAAATGTTTCCCTCCACCTCAGTCATGGGTGCTAACATCCCCCTCCCACACACTTACACACATAAACACACACATCAGGACACAATGAGATGTCCTCTGCCTCTTGTGACTACACCTTTTCATCAAGAGAAAGACCCAGTCAAGGGGTAGTCATCTCGCCTTATACCAGTACCTAAGTATCTCATCCATCTGCCCTCAGTGACAACACACCAGTTACCATATCAAGCCACATCATCAAAGTAAATGAACTCCTTTAAGGACTCACTACAATTAGCTTATCGTCCTGGGGCTGGTGTTAAAGATGCCATCATTTGCAAGTTTCAGCAAGCCCACTGTCTTCTGACCGAAGCAGGCATGATGGTGCTTTTAATCCAATTCACCCTGCTCTGTTATGTAGGAAACCGCAAAAAAAACGAAGTATTTGCATCTGTTACTGCCTGGTTTATTGACTACAATACAAACTAATCCTGGGAGGTTTTCAGTGTAGTTTCTCCTCACTCCGTACACCTCGGGTCAACTCGGGGTCCTGGAATACCCAGGCTGAACTGCTATTACTCCTTTACTGTTGTGGTGGAACAGTTCCTGCATTCATTGGGTATACAAGGAAAAAAATCAACTACTTTGTGACAAAGTTTGGGAATAATCACCAGATGCTGAACATAAAAGAAACCAAAGAGATTATTGTAGAGAGTTTTTGATAACCAGGATAAGCCAAAGAGTACCAGATACCTGTCAGGGAGGTGGGTGTTGAGGGAGGACTCAGGTGCGGAGATGAGGGGAGACAAGATTTATTGCAACAAAAAACCAGAGTCCAGACAAAGTACAAAGCAAAGCTGTGGAAAACTGTGAGCAAAGTAACAAAGCAATGAGCAAACAAGACTGGAGTAAAGTAACAAAATAACGATTGACAAAACTGTGGCAAAACTGTGACTATGACTGTGGCAAAAACTGTGACAAAAACAAACCTGGCGTGGGGGAGACGACGGACAAGACGAAAGACGAAAAGACGAAAACGCACTCGCGCCAGACAAGGGGAAACGAGGACTATTTAAACACATGAGGGAGGGGAACCCCAGGTGTACACAATAGGGTAATCATGACATGACGAGACACCAGACGTGACAATACCAGAAAGTCTATCGAACAGCAGAAAACTCTGAGGCTTACTCCAGGATGGGACTGAGTAGAGTGCACTTCTTTAGTAACTTAGGCTTTTCAGTGTCTGCACCAGCATGACACATGCCTTATGAGCCTGCTGTGTGATCTGCTCTGCTTCCGACTCTTATTGTAGTATCATCAGAGCCAGTCAGCTGGAAGAACTCTCAAAGAGTTTAGTTCTGTGCTCGTGGACTGCTCCGATGCTCTGATGTTATTGAACGTAATACACAATTCCGTCCAGGGTTCAAACAGCGGAAACAACACAGTCAGAGGCTCCACTGCAATTTAGGAGTGTGAATGCAGCAGTTCATGCCAGCACCATCGTCCTCACACAATGACAACGTATGATCGGTTAAAAAAGAAGAAGAAAGAAACACATTATGGTTTTCTTTAACTCATTGACTGGCAGCCATTTTCAGAACAGAGAGTCGCTCACTGCCAGAGTTTTTTGAGAATTTTGACTGATTTTTCAAGAGCCACAGAATAGTTTGTGCTGTGACTACGTAAACACC
>JABUIW010000058.1:41627-91621 GCA_013363375.1 Menidia beryllina
ACTGTGACTATGACTGTGGCAAAAACTGTGACAAAAACAAACCTGGCGTGGGGGAGACGACGGACAAGACGAAAGACGAAAACACGAAAACGCACTCGCGCCAGACAAGGGGAAACAGGACTATTTAAACACATGAGGGAGGGGAACCCCAGGTGTACACAATAGGGTAATCATGACATGACGAGACACCAGACGTGACAATACCAGAAAGTCTATCGAACAGCAGAAAACTCTGAGGCTTACTCCAGGATGGGACTGAGTAGAGTGCCCTTCTTTAGTAACTTAGGCTTTTCAGTGTCTGCACCAGCATGACACATGCCTTATGAGCCTGCTGTGTGCGATCTGCTCTGCTTCCGACTCTTATTGTAGTATCATCAGAGCCAGTCAGCTGGAAGAACTCTCAAAGAGTTTAGTTCTGTGCTCGTGGACTGCTCCGATGCTCTGATGTTATTGAACGTAATACACAATTCCGTCCAGGGTTCAAACAGCGGAAACAACACAGTCAGAGGCTCCACTGCAATTTAGGAGTGTGAATGCAGCAGTTGCTGCCAGCACCATCGTCCTCACACAATGACAACGTATGATCGGTTAAAAAAGAAGAAGAAAGAAACACATTATGGTTTTCTTTAACTCACTGACTGGCAGCCATTTTCAGAACAGAGTCGCTCACTGCCAGAGTTTTTTGAGAATTTTGACTGATTTTTCAAGAGCCACAGAATAGTTTGTGCTGTGACTATGTAAACACCGAACACACCAAAGGAAAGAGTAGACTCTCTTCTATCATCAGGAAAAAAAAATTTGTTTCTACCTTATTCCGTTCTTCTTCGACGTGCGTCTCACCGGCGACATTTCTCTCATAGCGAACCATTGCGTTTGTTTTTATTTGCTTACAATCTATGCTAATCTCCCATCAAAAGTGGCACAGCTACCTAGAGGGTAAATTTGTTAGTCCATACTCTGTCTAGAAGCCGATATTTACGGAAAAACTTTCGCCGATCGTCCCCCAAGCCACTCGCATTGAAAAACATAAAAGACGTCTATAGACGTCTTTGGCAGCGAATGAGTTAAGGGACACGTTTTTGTTCGATTTGAGCTGAACTAAAAGTACAAAGCGTTAATAATTGAGCTACATCTTTATTTTGCCATGAAAACCAGACCCGTCTACACTTCTTCATGCTTGGCTCAGGTAACTGAGCTAACGGCTATTAATAGCTTCACATTTCCAAAGAGGGACAAGAGTGTCCTCTCATGTCACTGTCCAGGAAAAAGCTAATCACCTGACTTGTTCCAAAAAATGTAGAGTTTCTTAACCCTTTCAGCAATATGAAATGGATGGAGAAATATGTGTGATTTAAGCACTTGTTAGTGGTTTAAATCCATTACTTTTTCAAGAAACTGGAGAGGCTGCAACAGGCCAGGCTTTCACATATTTCTTTGGTCCTCAAAGATAAGAAAGAGTCTGTGAACATATAAAGATGTCTCTCTTTGCTGAAAGTTGGACTGACAGGCAGGGTTGATCTAAACTGCATAGATACAGATTAGTGACGCCACAATGAAAACAAGAAGGCATGTTTTAGCTGCTCTCCCACAAAATATGGCACCTTTCAAATGGATTCTGCAGAGGTAGGGTGTTATACTTATGCTTTTCAGATTGCAGGCCTCTGTGAAGCAATTTGTTTTGTTAAAAAAAAAAGACTAACCAACAATAGCTACGCGAAAAAGCCTAATTTCACTCCTACCAGTCAGTGAGCAGGCAAAAATAGTTCTACAAGGCCACTGACATAACACAGATGATAAAAAAAACAGTGAATGGACCTTTGTCTGGTCAGGTTTGAGGTACTATATCCCACGTCCACCCTGTGGTCAGAATATATTCAGTGGATCATGACATGTGTGTCTAGTTTTAACGTGCATATGTAGTCTGAGGTAGAAATGGATTCAGGTTGATGAGTTTTCCCACTGTGCATCCCCCGTCAAACAGATTTGAGACTAATGTGACAGACATGAGAGGAAAAAGCATAAAGTGTTGCGACTCAACATTGAATCTGATATCCTGAGAGTACAAGAAAGTACACCCAAAAGAACTGTGCAGGGTTTTGGACAACAAAACTGATGTTTTTCATGTGAGAAAAAAATGAACTTTTTACTCCTGGCAACAGAATGATTTGGTGGTTTTGGAAAGCAAAATAGATTTTGGTAAAGAGGCTAAACATGTGTTTTTTCTTTATTCAAAAGATATGTTAACAGTAAAAGGGTGCTAAATATCATCAGACTCGTGCTGAGGAAAGAAATTATTAAGAATTACCTTTCCTAAATTCTTGGCTGTGGATACTTATCTCTGTCTTATATAAAGCTCCTCAAAACATCCAGGAAACGTTGAGCCTGAGAGCGACAGAGCTCCAGTTTGATCACTGTGATTTCCTACCTGACAGCAGTTCAGCAAGGTTCATCCAACCGAAGCTAATACTTCCCTATGTCAGGGGGCTGGGGTTTAGGGAGGACTCAGGCGCAGAGAGGTGGTTAGTTCCAAAAACAGTTTATTGAACAAAAAGCGCACTCTCAGAGTGGAGACAAAGTACCAAAACAAGATAGCAAGGCTATGAACAAAGTATCAAAATATAATCACTCTTATGAGGAAATCAAAGCTGTGAACAAAGTATCAAAACAACATGACTATGGGCAAGGTACAAAGTAACAAAGAAATACTCACTAGGAATGGACGTCTAGGAGAAAAACACAAAGGTACTCAAAGGAGGCAAAAATTCAGGAGGCACGAAGGTGGGGAACGGGATCAAAGGCAAGGTTTTAACTATGACAAGGGATGGTCGAGACAGGCACTGTGGTCATGGACGCAATACACCGGCACGGGACAAGGGGAGACGAGGACTATTTAAACACACGAGGGAAGGGATCCCCAGGTGCAGACAATAGGTAATCAAGGAGACAATCACACTGGGAACACAACAGGAAGTGCAAGTGACCTGAAACAAGGGGATGCATCTTTCAAAATAAAACAGGAAATGACAAGACAACATGGAGACAAGACCAAAAACACCAACATTTCCCCCAGGTGTGACACCCTACTTTCTTGTGGGTGGCCAAAAACTTGTTTAATGGCAGAGTGCTTGAGTTAATTAAAAAGCATTTTAAAAAGCATTAAAATATAGACTATTTTTAACAGGTTTAGTGTTTCTGCAACCGTTTTACGATTTGATTTTATTCCACTCATCACACATGACTACCATTCTGGATCTTGTCTCTAACCATTGTCAGGTGCAGATAGCTGCTGTGACTGTTTCTACTCCAGACCGAGGGTGGGTAATAAAAGTCAGCTGTGTATGCTGACATTGTTAGAGCTTCAACGTCTGCAGGAAATTTGAGGATTTCTTTTCCTGCTGACGGTGTCAGTCTTATTTCCATGCCTCTACCATATCTGCATCAATTAATCTGAGTCCATAAATCAGTCAGGGGAGCAGCGCAGGATTTTGCACGGTTCAAAAAAGCCTGTTTCACCGTAAAAACATCGCAAAATCTAAAGCTGTGATGGTTTAGATAACGTTATATTTAAGAGGAGCGTCGAAACATAAGCTTAGCATACATCTGATGGAAATTCGCTTCAAATAAACATGGACTCTTCTGTTGATCTCTCATGTCTTGGGGAGTTGGGGCCAGCTGAATGCAGAAAACTCTGTGCAGACGCAGCTGGATCCAATAAGAGCGTGTGCTCTGTTTACCCATTCCATACGTTACAACAGGAAATTTAGACAAGTTTATTGGCTCAAAACAGAAAATAAAGTCTGTATTTTTTTATAATAAAGTTTCTCCCTCCAGATGTAACTGTGAGGCTAATTAGCTTTTGTTAGTTTTCCATGATTTAAATATTTTTTCGCTGTGCTTGGACCTGTGGATTAGCTGAAGCAGCTACAGGAAGGTGACAACTTTGGGAGAAATAGTTTGTTTGCCTTCTTATTATTTCCTGATGCTTACAGTGCAAACAGGTAATTATCTATGACATGATAATGGTTCTTAGTCAAAAAGGCCCTTTCGAGATACAAAAGCACCTAAAATATAAGTATATCCTATTTTAGGAGCAGACACAAAAACAAACACAAAATATAGAACATTAAATCAACTATGGATTTCATCATTTCTGTTCTATATTTTTATTTCTACATTTTATTTCCTTCCTTGCTTCTCATAGAAGTGTTGTGTTGTGCACCAAACACCAAGGCAAATTCCTTGTAAGTCTAAAAACCTACTTGGCAATAAACCTTCATCTGATTCTGATTCTGATTTAGCTGACAAAGCACAAATAAATTAAAGGAGTGAGCTGTGAGTGATGGCTTAAACCGTCCGACAGATCATCAACACTTCAAGGCTTTGTCCCCCCCCCCCCCCCCCCCCCCCCACCCCCCAGGTGAAACCTGAAAGGAGAAGTCAGGACAGGGGTGAAAAGGCAAAAGAGGTCAGCTTGGAGCTGAAGGGCGAGAGCATGAAGGAACCCGTAGGAAACAAGAAGCCTCATGTCACGAATGCAGGAAGCTCTTTATTCCTGATTTTTGAGCTCGTGTAGGCGGAAAAGTAATCATCGGGAGCCACCGGAAAAAAAGAGGAGGATTTATCATTTATTTCAGATCTGCATTCCAAATTTGCTGCGGACAAAAAGATTCGACCAGATAAGATTGTCCCTTCAAAATCAGCTATGCCCAAACTCTTTCATCGCGTTCGTGCAGCATTTTCCTCTCATTTTGCCTCCCAATAACGGCTGAAACTGGCACCGGGAGGCTGTGAGAGAAAACCGAGACAACTCCGTGTAGCTGGAAAATATCTGGACGGGCTGAAATAAAAACCCACGCTGCTCCTTATTTGCCAAATGAGTCAGCAGATCACTTTTTGACTGTAAATAGATATTTGCAGCTTAGATTTTGCTTTTATGGCTCAAAGAAACACTTTTAAAGCACAAAAATAGGGAGTGCTGTTTGTACTTTGCAGACTAGCCTCAATAATAGCTTCAAACCAGGTCCCCCCCCCTTCCATTTTTTAAATGAGATCAGGGCTCTCGTTAGTTGCCAACATCGATTTGGAGGACGTCGTAAGTCATTACTTACACGGGGTTTGCGGTGATGTAATGCGTCTCGGTAAAAAAAGCAGCAACAGTTCGAGAGACATAATGTGTGCTCGGGCAAAAACGTCTTAATCTGCCCGGACCGACTCTCGGACGCGGTAATGGTTGCCAGCTCCTGGGGGGAGACAGGCCCCGCCGCCAGGCCCGAGGTATTGTTGTGGTGACATTTGAGCGGAGGATCAAACCGCTGATGAATAATCCATATTGAAAAGCTGTTCTTTCTGCCAAATGTCAAACAGCAGTCGCCGCCATTGTTCCAGGAGCTGTCTCTTAAACTTTTCATCCTTCTGTTTTTTTTTTCCGAGGAAGCCCCCGTTTTGATATCAAACGAAGCTAAACAACTGCCCCTTGTATAGCTTAGCCCCCCCCTGTTCGTTCTTTTGTTGCTGAACACTTTCTGTTAGCTGCTTTGAACACTGTGTTGCCTTCACTGTAGGATGACTAAAAAAAAAACACGCATTTGGAATAAATTCGATTCCACCGACGTTCCAGGCATATTGAAGCGGAGTCCACCTCCAGGCAGTGTTTGATAGTGGCAAAGTGTTCTGTTTTCCATCCCTGGCAGAGCTCGCCATGAGGTCACACCGCGGTGACCCTCACTCTCATCTGCGTCCAGGCTTTTTCGACATTTATCTGCGCGCATCGAGTGGGAGCCAACATCAACTTCCTGCTCCGCGCTCGCTGTTTACAGCAGAAGCTTGGAGGATGCTTTTCTGAGTCCTGGAAGGCAGCCTCCTGCTTTTCATCGTCACGTGCTGGCAAAAACCAGACGGCTTGATTAGCATGCCGCAGAGCCAGGAACTGTTTCCGGGGTTTTTGCGGGATCTATCCAAACCAATGCAGATATTTTGTATTCAAATCTTTGGACTGAGGACAGATGACGAACTCCTTCGTGCCCGTGTGTGAAATCAGACCTGAGTTAGAAGAGACGGAGGGTTTGGCATTCAGGCTAGCATACCGCTTCTTTTCAGTCTATTTCATTTTGTTATACAGCTAACTAGTGTGTATGGATACCACGTATGAGCTTTATTTTGAAAAGAATGATTAATTATTGTTGATTTCTATGTTTTTGGTGATGAAAAAAAGAGAGCTCCTCTTGTGACTTTCTTTTGAGTAGTATTTAGTTTCTGGTTGTCATTCATTTCTGATTATCCAAACTGATGATAATGATCATTATCAATTCAATTTGAGTTTAATTAGGCTACCGTACGTAATAAAAATTGAGTCCATGGCAAAAGAAAGCAGCATTTGTTTGACGGTACATCCATTGCCTATACTGTGTTTCAGTTTCCTCAAATTTCCCACACATTCAAAGTAATGTTGCTCACTAGACAGTCATTTTCACTTCAAGAATCCATCAGATGAAAGATCGAAGTTATTCTAGAGTCAAGTGGATGAAGTACTCAATTTTGTGGCTATCCTGGATTATAAATATAAGTCTCTTGATGGTGTGGTTTATTTTGTCAACATCAAACACTGAGTGTACAATAAATGTCTCTAAAAATTATTTGTGGTATTCCATTTTATACAGGGACATTTTCTTTAAATCATGCTTATACAGGGAACCAAAATACAAATATGTCAAAAGTTAAGGGCTAAGTATCCAGACACAAATCCTTTATATACTGTCAGAAGGAATAAATAACAGCACTTAGCCCAAGAAACCTAAAGGAGGTCTGAACACTGAAACATTGTTCACTTTATTTGTTTTGTTTATGCCTTTGGTCAGTGCCAAGAAACTCAATTCCCAAGACTTTCAATTTTCCAGTTGGCTCTGAGCGAAATATCAGTTAGCTGAAAGTTAGGTCCCATTTTCCAGTGTGCAGGCTTCGTCTACTCTTCCTTTTAGTTGCATATGGGGGTACACTGGAAGGTATTTAGGTATGTCGAACTGTAATCTGTAAAGCGCTGATGAATGACGTGCTTAACTTGATTATTCCAGGACAAGAACTTTGATCCTGAGTTATCACACAGCACCAAGACGTCTACAAATACCTAAACAAACCTGCGAATTCCAAACAGACTGAGACTCCGTGGTCGGGGGGGGGGGCCCAGCTCCTCCAAAAGGCAGCCGAAGGATGCCGGTTACATGGCAGGATTTCTTTCCTGGCAAGTGCATCGGCGGCCGGACAATAGGGGGGAGGGGGGTCAGTGATCTGAGTTTCAGGCGTAACAGAGACGACCGGAGTCCCGACTGCCCAGAGCCGGCCAATCACAGAGCCGCTCTTGTCCTCAGTCAGAAAATCTCGTGATGGCTTTCTTCGCCCAGACCCTGGACCTCAGAGCAGCACCCGCCCCCCCCCCCCGGGACGCCCTCCGTAGATGCAATCTGCAGGAAAACACCAGGCTGGTTTATCTGTCATCCTCCCCGGGTTGGGGGGTGAGGGAGTTTGGGTAACGTCTTTATCATGGTTCCGCAGAAAGGAATTTAGCTAATTCTGCCGATGTTTTCAGCAGAACCACTCGGAGAGGAAGAGATAATTACCGCTCTGACGAGCTTTGATCACAGGTACGGTTCTTCTCCAAATGTCAGCGTTGATAGAGCGAGGAGGCGACGGCCTTGATGTTTAGATGAATTCTCCTCAGCTTGGACCTCCCCACCCCCCCTCACCCCCCTCACACCCCCCTCACCCCATCGCATCTCACTCGCACTCCTGAATAGAAGCTCTGTCTCGCACACGAGAAAAAAGAAGAAGGAGAACACCGGGGTGGCTGACGTGGCACAGCCTGGTCGTCCGTAACACTCCTTTGATTTGTGGAAGGGGGAGAGAGGCTATCTGCTGATGTTTGCTGTGATGTTCTGTGAGAAGCGGTGGTGGTGGTGGGTAGAGGGGGGGGCTGTGAGTAAGCTGTCCACTTGTAAACACTGTGGGTGGAATGAATCACGGACGCTTCTTTTTTTACGACTTTTCGGATTGTCGGATGAAACCTCAGAGGGGCCCGGCGAGCTGCGGGCCTGGAGAAGGCTTTAGCGGAGTGGGCGGGAAGTCAGGAGGTGGGAGGAAGGAGGTGAGCTGGGGGAGGGAAGGGGGTCAACATCACCACGCGGAGGAAAGGGGTCGGTTCAACCGCGCGTCTTTGAAAAGGCCTCCAGACCGCCGCGCAGGCCTCCCACACCCCCGGCCCGGACTAAACCGAGATGCTGCGTTCGTTAGCATGGCCGCCCACTTTTAGGCGGGGGGAGACCTCTCTGTGAGCGTTTGACAGTCAAATAATCCCGATGAGTCAGGCTTCTTTTTCATCTCCGACCTCAGAATAAAGACAAAGAACTCCCTCTTTTCAAGCTGTTGCTTCGTTTTGGTTGTCCGTCGTCTTTTTAGTGTCTGTTTCCCACCTGCTCCTGTATCCTGCTCATCAGTCCGGCGCTGATGTTGTTCTCCTGGAGGCTCAGGCGCCTCAGCGGGACCCCCGTCCTGCAGAGCAGCGCCGCCATGATGTCGTTGCCCCCCACGTCGCTGACGCCGTTCCCGTCCAGGTCCACCTGCAGCAGGCCGCGGTTCTCCCTCAGGGCGTCGGCCAGCAGCCGGACCCCCGGGTCCCCCAAGTTGTTCTCGTCCAGGACGATCTGGACCAGCGACCCGTCCCCGCCCAGGCTCTGGAACAGCTCCCTCCACGCCGCCAGGTCGGCGGCGGCGGTCCGAGCCAGCCCCAGGTACCGGAGGCGGGAGTGAGACCGCAGGTAGGACGCCAGCACCCGCACCCCGTCGCTGCCCAGGCCGTTGGCGCCCACGTCCAGCTCCAGGAGGGTGAAGACGCCGGGAGAGCTCCACCCGGTGGGCGCCGGCGGCGCCGCGGCGCTCGCCGTTCGCTCCTGCAGCTCTGCCACGCCCGCCAACAGGGTCAGCACGCCGTGGTCACGCAGTCTGTTCCCAAACAAGCTGAGGAAGAGAAAAAAAAGAAGAAAATTATCATGCATGTTCACACCACTTCTAACTTTTGTTTCACTATTGTTGTCTCACTATTGTTTTCCTGTTTCTCTTTATTATTCTTTATTACGTACGTTTTTCTGAATCTAACTACTCCTACACTTTTCAGCCTATTTCAACAAATAAGGTATCAAAATGTTCAGCTATCTCAAAACTATGCAGCTCTGAGTTTTGGTGTTCAAATCTTTTAAACTTTTAAAGATATTTAACCTTTTATGCCTTATTCCTCTCATTGAAATTAATTAACCAAAAAAAAAAAAATGTCTCTCCCTGCTGGTCACAGGCATTTCAACTCAGTGGTAGAGCCTTTGACTCCAGATCCAAAAGTTGCCGGTTCAAATCCACCTTATATCTTCTTGTACATTATCTATAATTTCATGGTCTTTTACTCTTTACTTTTCTTCTAATCCTTTTACCTTTCTTCTTCCACTCTTTATTTTTCAGTTCTTTAAAATGATTTCTCCCTTCAGCCTTTTTTCTTCCACTCTATGTCTTTTTCTGCTTTTCTTTGGCTTCTTCTCTTATTCTAGTTCCATATTCTAGTTTGCTCTCCTTTCCACAATCATTTTCAATCTTAGCTTTTTATCTTCTCACCGAAGCAAAAGGCTTCGGTAAAGCCAGAGGTTTCGGTAAGATGACCCAGACCTCCAGCAGCTGGTGTGTTCATCCACCAGAAACAGGGAAACAGAAGGTCCGACACCGGTAACAAACTCCACGGAGCGGCTCGGTATGCAGCACAGCGTGTCTCGTTTGTGTAATTCTTATAAAAACTAAAGCGTTGAACAATAACACACCAATTTCGGGGGGCGTTATGGGCCTTCCCTGGGTCTGCTCGAAGCTGTTAAACTCAACATCTGCGGCTGCGAGACTGGTGTCAAAAAGCAACATTATTATCTTAATAAGTGTGTTTTTTTCCCTCAAACATTATGCTTTGTGTTGTCCTGTTTTTGATGTCGCATGTCAGCGTGAACCTTATCTTTTTTTTTTTTTTTTGGAGCTTTCAAGCTTATTTGATCCAACCTCACAAAGGCAAGCTCCTGCACTACGACTGGGTTTTGTCTGGGAAAAAAAAATCAAGTGAAGGCTTTTTCTTTGATCACATCAAAGACTGATTATGTAATTTAGGAAGGGAAGCTTAGATTTGCTGCAAACTCTCAGTTCTTTTGATTTGCGGCAGCATTTTGCTCGTCTTGTTTTTCTCTTTTGTTATATTTTCTGAGCCAAATCTCCGTGCTTTGAGCTGCCCGACGGGGGGGTTTGAACTTATTCCTCATCTGGTTGTTGTTGTTGTTGTTGTTATCTGGAACTTACTGCAAGCTTTTGACCTGCGGCTTGGCTCTCAGAACGTCCAGCAGGATGTGGGCGCCGTACGGGCCGATGAGGTTGAGGTTGAGGTTGAGCATCGTAACCTCGGACGGACTGCTCTTCAGGACCCGACTCAAACTGAGCAGATGGTCGTCCGTCAGGTCGGTGTTCCTCAGAACTAGCTGGTCCACCTCGTCCGACGTGGTCAGCACCGTCATCATGGCGTCCAGCTACGATTGAGAGAAATTCGTTTAGGTATCTGGATGATATTTTTTTTTTCACTTCACTTTCACTTTCACTTTTTTTCACAGTTCAAACACAAGAAACAACAAAAGAAAAAAAGAAAATAACAATAGACAAACCCACAGTTTACCAAAAAAGGAATAGGCCGAAGCAAAGCTTATTCTTGCCTACCCTATTTTTTTACCTTACACTTAACCAGGATTTCTACAAATTCAGATTACATAGTACATAGTACATATATAGATCTACTTAAGAACGTAAGATTTTATCATATTACATTTTAAAGCTCTTTTAAAGTTCACCAAGAAAGGACATAACTTAAATTCATCATTTAATTCATTCCACAGTTTCACACCAATAACTGAAACACATCTAGACTTTATCTGACTTTTCTCTTTTGCACATTCAAATATAAACAAACCTCGCAAATTATATTTATTTTCTCTTAACTTAAATAATTTTTGAATACCAGAAGGAAGACTTCTATTCAATGCTTTATACATTATTTCCAGTATTTTTATATAAACAATATCTTTAAATTTTAATATTTTACTTTAAATAAAGAGTTTATCAGTTGGTTCACGGTAACCCACCTTATTTATAACCCTTATAGCTTTTTTTTGTAGCTTTATATATTTTTTTTCTAACGTGGTTTGGTTTTGTGAGAGTTCATATACTTTTCAAAAAAGAATGAAAGTTTTTAGTATTTTTTCACATAGCTGGAGATTTCCTAGGGAGGTTGTGTAACCATGAAAAAATGTGTGTCGTGTTCTTGCTTTCTGTTTACTTATTTATGTCCAGTGTTGTTTTTTCTCATGTTCTCCAGTCTTGGGCCTGACATTAGGGAGCAAAAAAGCCATAGAAAAATATCTTACATCTAAGTTTTTCTGCAGCTATCTTTTTCAAAAAATCACTTCTTTCTTTCTTAGCGATTACGTTCATTTCATGCTGAAATTCATTAGAATTTTGTGCCCCAAAGTGTGTCAGTGGTTGGGAAGGAAAGCTCGGGGTGAGACAGGTGCGGCACGTTTTTCCAAGAAAAAACCACCAGATGAAAGTCATTCTCTCTGGCCGTCGGCCACGTCCACGACGCCACGTTGCCAGACCTTGAGGAATTTTTCAGGCACTATCGGAAGCTTTTTCATCATCCGTCCAACGGAGCCAAAAGCCTGCCTGGCCAAGATAAAATTCAGTATCTGTTTGTCACAGCTTGCCCATTAGACTCCCAAACGATGAAATAATCCTCCAGTACAGAATGAATCTGTGGTGGTTTAATGAAGTTCATATCACTGAAGGAAATCCTCCATGACAAAGATCTGTTGGTACTTTTTTAGCCAGATTTTGCACTGTCGAGTTTTTCTTTTTTTTTCTTTTTTTCTTCCGAGACAAGGTGGACAATAACTAACTTATCAAAGGGATACTGAGGGGATATTTTCATCCGTTTAAAAATGAGGCAGCAGAGTGAAATATCGGGCAATACAATACATGAAATTTGTACTTTTCAGTGACTCGTCTCTTCTCATTCATAATATCTTTTTGTGGTGCCACAGTGGGAAATGTGCGATGTGACCTTTATATTGAAACCGAGACAATTAAACAGTGATAAAACAAATACTTTGTCACCATTTAAACAGAATGAATGTGGAAGCAGATTGAACAAAAAATGGTTAGAATAAGAGGAGAAACAGGTTCTCACATCCTACGAATCCAAACTTAAAACCTCAGTCCTAACTAAAAAACAGTGGGAAGGGAGCCGTTAATGCCACTGTGTTCAAATCAGTGATATATAACATCACCTTCACCAAACATCACATTGCGCTAACAAAAAAAGACTCCGAATTTGGTGTGGGATTAAAAAAGCACTTCAGAGTGAGTGAAGTCTGCTCTCATGGTCATGCTTGATCTTCAGTCCCCTTGGAAAACAAAGGGGTCAATGAATAAAGTGTTTTTGTGGATGTTTCGAGTTGAAACCAGAAACATTATGTTTGGTGAAAGGAAAACCTTACATTCCGGCCAAATGCCTTATTTCTTGGTAGTGGGACTGAAATGGTTTTTGGACGGCTGGCCATCAACCATGAAAAAAGTATGATTTTTTCCTGCAAATAATACTGGAAAATGTGAAGATGACAAAGATGAAAAACTCCAAATAAATAGTAGTAAATAGTTAAACATAATAAGGTTAATCAATACATACAATACAATTTTAATATAATATAATGCCTGAGAAAAATTTCTGCCTCTAAATTGATTAAGTGGATATTGCATATAAGGAACTATCGAGAACAGGTCTGTACTGGCCAACATTGACTGCAAACATCCAGCAGCAGCTATTACTGGATGAGGGTAAATATTCACATGGGGGATACTCTCTTTTTTCAGTAAAAGTCATCTCTATCAAAGTCTGACATCTGATGACGTCTGTTGTCATGTCAGATTTACAGAAAGTACTGCGGCTCACAGAACTCGATCGTCTTCAGGCCATCGTTAAAGATCTGTGTCGAAACAGGCAATCTGTGCGATTAACCCCAAATATGAGGCGGTTAGCACTTAAGTAAACCATGACTGAAACTTTTTTTTACAGATTAACACCACATGGATGGGCTGAAGACTTGAAGCAAGGTGATTCCCTCAGAAACGACACAAAAAAACTTGCGATTTGTTCCACGCAAAGCGAGAGAAAATGTCTGTGTGATGAGCAACGTATTGCTTTGACGTTGGCATTTTATTGTGCTGTTTGTCTCTCAGATTTCCAGCTCTTACACAAGGTAAAGAGCGCCTTTGCTTAATCCACCGAGCCTGTGATTGGACGCCGGCGGGGCTTCTGGCGGGAGCACGGACCCGCCCTGCTAAACGTGTGTGGAACACACACCTGTGCCTGCAGGTCTTGTTCCTTAACAGACTCTTCTCCGCCAGCGCCGGGGCAGGTCGCGGCGCCTCCTTCCTCCTCTTCCTCCTCCTCCTCCTCCTCCTCCTCTTCCTCCTCCTCCGGCTCTCCGTCGGGCAGCGCCGGGCCCTCGCTCTCCGCGCTGAGCTCCAAATCCGAGCCCGGAGCTTTGACGCACGACGACAGGCTCTTCTGGAGCCGGCACCTCTCCAGGACTTGGAACACGAGGGGGGGGAGAACATTGAAGAGCACAGGTGCTGTAAAACTGCCGGATAGCGATAAGTTTAATGATGATCTATACGGTTTGGATATTTATGTGACTGACAAGGGGATGTGTGTGGATTTATATGGCTCATATGTGTGTGTGTGAAGTGTTTCTGTGTGATCTCTCCCACAGGTCATCCATCATTGCTCAGTGCACTATCTCGCCTGTTTGGTCTTTTTTTTTTCCCGCAGAAAGACGTGAATCGGTTGCAGCGGCGTCTTTACTCACTGCTGGCCCTGAGTCGGCGTTTGTCGGGGCCCCGGCTCAACGCGGCGCTCATCTCCACGCATTCCTCATAGAAGTCTCTCCGCCTTTCCCCGTCTCCGTTTCTCCCATCCGGTCCCGGGTCCGCTGCCTGTTTGTGTCTGTTCTGCTGAGTCAGGGCCTCCTCGCCCCGGTCTGAAACTTAAAAAAAAAAAAAGAATTGCACTCGTTTCTCTCCCATTCTTCCCACAGAGACACAGCTAAATGGAAACACCACATGCTTTTGGCTTCGGGGTCAAGGGGGACTTTTTCTTTTTTTCTTTTTTTCCTTTCCTCTGTCTGTTGTTACGGGAATAAAACCGATCAAAAGGAGTCAGATTGAGCTCACCGTGAGTTTTTGGGGCCTTGCTTTCCTCTCTCTGCTTTGCCGTGACACTGCTGGTTGTTTTCAGATGGGTTTGCCGTATTTTGGTCTGGTTTTTAGGTTTTTCTGGGACAGTTGAACTGACTGAGCCCTTGCTGTCTCTGCCTTCGTCCTCTATGTTATTTGCGGTTTTCCTGCCTTTCCGATTATTCTGACCCTTGCGACTTTTCTTCCGGGATGTTTCTTTGGTCCCGGCTGCAGCAGAGGGGTCCTCGCTGTCTGTTGACCCTCGGCCTCCGTCCTCCACGTGTTTTCGTGTCCTCGTCTCGGATTTCCTCGCGGGTTTGGCCGGGATAAAAAGCGGGGATGATCTGCACGATTCGGCAGAGCCTGTGTTTGGAAACATCAAAATGACAGAAAGAAAAAAAAAGGCTTCGTGGCACATTGAGTCTTTAAACTAGTCCATCGAAACCGAGGACTGGGCTCATTATCAAAAAATGCTGCTGAATAAGCTTTAGGAAGTAAGAGAAAACTGAGACACTTATTTGGAGGCTTTGTACCGTTGCCAGCGTTCTGCTGGAGAGGGAGAATTAAGTCGTCCTTTGTGTTGCTGCTCAGCTGCTGGCAGGAGCCGAATTTGTTTCTGAGACTGGTGCATCTGAAAAAAAGATGAGAAATGGGGCTCTCATGGAGGGTCCTATTTCCCGTCTCCCGTTCCATCAACAACATCGTTCCCATCAATCCGTCTAACCTCCCGCCGATCTGTAATTGTGTCTGACCTGTAGCAGGGCGTCCCCCCCGCTAGCCAAGTCAGCCTGAAGCAGCTCTTCCTGCCCTGCTGGAACCCGGGGGCGTAGCGGTACTCGCAGCAGGAGCTGATCCGGGTCACCATGATGCCGTTGATGTAGAAGGTGGCACTGAAGGGATAGCCTCGGTGTCTCTGAGACAGAAACTGAAACCGCTCTGAAAAGTAGATGGAGACAGACATCGAAAAAAAATGTTATTTTTTATTTATTTCTTTAATCAGGACAGTGCACATTAATGAACAATCTCATACAGATTGTAAATGAGCCAGATTATAGCATAGTTGCTAGTTTACATCTGTCGTCCTGAGGCAGGAAGACCAAACAACACAAAATCACAAAATACAAAATCAGTCCAAACACACGTTCAGACAATGACATTACAAAATTAAAATTAATTCAATTCAGTTTCATTTATACAGCGCTACACCACAACAACAGTTGTCCCACAGCGCTTTCCAAACAGAGCAGGTCAGACCTACTCTGAAGTTAATTACAGAAACCCAACAATTCCCACCATGAGCAAGCACTAGGCGACACAGGCAAGGAAAAACTTCCTTTAACAGGCAGAAACCTGGAGCAGAACCATGGCTCAGGGTGGGCGGCCATCTAAACTTAAAGTGACAACGTTTCGGCCTCCTCTCAGAAAGTATTGTTGGATTTAGGAATGAGAGTTCCCTTGAACATACACAAAATCTATTCCTTATGGATAATTAAAACTACAGTAGTGTTTTTTAAAATTCTATTCTAATAAAGGCCCTGTAATGAGTGTAATCAAACGTACTGTTATGTGCTGTTGTTGCCTAAAGACAGGCAACATACAAGTTCAGTGAGGACAGAACAGGAGAAGAAAGTGAATGTTATTTTGGTGAGATTGTAGAATTTTTTGGCAGCTAGATTCTGAAATGTCTGGGGCAAAGCTGTGTCTACAGTGAGAGCAGAAAATAAGACAGCGTGCTGAAAGTCGAGACGGCGCTGGTTGTGGAGTTTATCTGGCAGATGGCTGGAAAAAAACATTGTTTCGAAAAGCCACAGACAACCGCAGTGAGGGGGGAAGATGGGCGAACAGAGAATTGCACAAATGATAGTCTCAAAGGTGGAATGACATTTAAAAAATAAAAAAAAGGCAAGGAATCAAATAGGCATAGATTGGCTTGCAAGCAGGGCTACAAAGAGAGCCGGGATGGAGTAATGACAGCAAAATTGAGGCCGGTTTGACGTTGTGGGGAAATAGAAGTGATTGGAAAGAGCTGCTGCAATATCCTGTCCACAGAACGGGCGAAGACGGATCCTCATGCAAAAGCGGCACAGAGGGCCGATCCATTTGTGTCATTTCAACTAAAACCGTAACAACGGCAACTGATGTCAATTATCTGGACAAAGACAGACGTGAGGGTTAGATATTCGATACTGAAAATCAGTCTAATGTTTCATTAGATTTCACAGTCAGCACATACTGTGCACTTCATCTAAAAAGCAAAAGCGAAAGGGCTTGTTACTCAAACAGATGTTAGAATCAGCAGAAGTCAGACTTCCTAATAGGTTTCAAAAGTTGTCTACAGCAGTTTCTAGGTTTTACAAAGATTTATGTAATATCCCTCTCTTTTTTTATTTAGAATTAAGAATGAATATCAATGACCATATTATCATTAAGTTTCAATTACAACATTTTTTGTTTATTCTTTTGCTTCATTTTGACAAGCCTCACTCCTATTCACAGCACATCACATTAGTTTAAAGCTTTAAAATATCCACAAAAAAGAGCTTTAAGAGACTGTTAAAAGCATCAGCATCCTCATTTAACTCTTTAACATCAACACCAGGAAAAAAAACAAGGAAATATAGCTTTTCTTTTCTTTTTTGTTTTTTGTTTGGGGAAAAACAACCTTTCTTCACACATAGTTCACATAAAATACTAACATGAAATAAAGAAGCCATTTCATAACTCATGCTAAATCTAAGCTTAAATGGAATTTTAGTGCTAGTTTAGCTAAGTGCACTTTCCCTAATGTATCCTATGACTGAATATAATCAGTGAGGAATGTGCTCTGCAGAATGGTGGAGAGGGATGCTAAAGGGTTAATGGCTGAGGGAAAGTGAGTAATCTGCTCTCCTAATGGCTCCTACCTCCTGGAGTTACCAGACCTTTGAAGACGCAGATATTTTCCCCTCCGTTCACCTGCTGAAGAACCTTCAGTTGGTCCTGGTCTGCTCCAGACCCCGGCCCTCGGCGGCCTTGTCCCAGATAGACCATCATCACAGTCACGTTGGATCTCTTAGCCTCTCTCAGCGCCTTAAAAGTCCTCTGGTGCCAAGACAGAAGGTTGTAACTTTTTTAACTTGTGTCTGAAGTTCATAGGGAGTTGAAGAAGTTGAAGACCCACCTGTTTTTTAGGGTAACCCGCTGTTCTCTGAGAGCCAACGGACGAGAAGGATCCTCTTCGTTTGTCGTACAAATAAGGGCAGGACTGACTCAGGGTCCCTTTCATTGTACTCAGACTGGAAACTTTTGTTGAGATGGCTGGAAGATAGGCGTCTTCTTTTCCAGGTTTATACGCCGCTGTTTCTGGCTCATTCAGCTGGAGTCAGAACATGCAGCAATTTAAATAAAAAGCATAAATATAACTTGAACTAAGTTTTAATTTTGTTTACTGTGTGAAGCGTGCTCTGTCGTCATTGCATAAGAACTTTCCGTCAATTTCATTTTCGGCAGATGAGAAACCTACAACTGAGTATGAATGTGAATTTATTACAGAGCGCGTTTTGGTGTCGTAATTTTGTGGTCTGATAAGCGTGTAATTTTGTGAATTCCGTTTGCAGGATGCGTTTCGTTTCCTGCCCAAAGTGACAGATCTTTGGGCAGGAAAATAACATGTTTTTTTTTTAGATATTTCAAATTTGTAGAACATGGTCCATAGCACATTCCTGAAATAAGATTTAGACCGTTTAGATGCAGTAGTTCTACATGACGGACACAATAATTACACATTTCAGCAGAAATGGCTGTAAAGTCTGTAGGATTAGCTATCTGTCTTCGTGGAAATGTGAAACACGAAAGGGATAATAGCACCTATGTTCAAAACTGAGGCTTACCTTGTAAATTTCCACCGTGTCTGGATTTTCTAGAAGCAGCAGTTTGCTCTTTGCTCTAATGAGACTCGCAATGGAGTGGATCATTTTCGAGTCTCTTGGCTGAGCTGGAATCTGCGATTATCACACAGAAAATAAGACTGGGCCATTAAGTTGCAGAATTATGCTATAAACTGTAATCATGGTTATGGTATTCACTATAATAACAGCTCTGATATCAATCGGAAACATGGACACTTACAGGAGAGCCTCTGTCTCCATCGTGTACCCCCCTGTGAAGAAGATCCTGAAGAATAGTCTGACTGTTTCTCCTCATTCTTCTCAGAGACTGCTTTTGACGCGAGTCCATTGCCTTTCACACCTCGAGTCAGAGGAGCACATGTGTTTTAGTATGAGAACAATCCTCTCTTATTTAAGGTTTTTACTCATAAACATTTCGCTTCACAGCCTGAGTTGTAAAGGTGGATGGAGCATAACTCCCTGGACGACTTGTGTCACTTCTGAACCGAAACAAATGCAAAAGATTCTGTGTCTGTGTCAAAACACATTGTGAAATAGCTTGATCACCTACAATGAACAATTCTCCTAACAACTGCTGTAATCCAAGCAAAAGATTCAGAAAATCCAGAAATCAGACAAGAATCCTCCCTTGATGTGAGTCAGTGTCTTTCGGTGATTTCATATTGGAAATGTATGCCTTATCAAAAGCGCATTCAAAACATGACATCACCACTCAATTGTTTCTTAAACACACACATTTGTTAAAACCAGAGGTACCTGGGATGCCCCCACATGAGGTGAAATAGAAGCATTTGAATATGATTAAATATGCTGAGGCAAAATGTGAAGCTACTTTTTTTTTAACCACGAGGAAAACATGGACGCGGCATCCTCTCTGCCAAGCAGAAGACAAACTCCGTGAGTCCCGGTGCTGAGTTGTGCATGTGACATGAGGAAGTCGCACATCTGGGGAGGCACCTCTAATACTGAGGGATCTCTGAGCCGCATGCTGCCATCCAGATGGTGCCGTTGTCAAGGAACTTTTTATTAACGTGGCATGCCGCTGTCGTCTGAAAGTCTGTTAGCTTAAGCTGTCTGTCTGCAGCCCAGGCCTGTCATCCAACGAAAACTTTTCCCTCATTAATGAGTCTGAAACAAATCAGGGATGGCTCGCAACTTTTTGGCAACTGAAGTGAGCTGTGTGCTCACGTTTCTGTATTTCAGATAAAAATAGAACTTTTCCAAAACTTCCGACTGCTCTGATTGGTCAGTTTTAAAAATGGCACATGCCTTTATTAGCAAGCAGAGTTGATAAATGCCCCCTAAGACTGGTAAAATTCCCTTTAAAATGACTCTATAAGATTAGAGGGACTCTTTAACATACACCATATATCCTTTGAAAACATTTCCCAGCCACTGTTAAACCAGAAACTCCTAAAAGGGTGATGCAGTGATAATATACAAACATAAAAAATATCCCATCTGATTTAAATTTCATGCATTCTTTTCTGAAAATTAGTTTTTTTTTTATCTGGTTAGCATGATTGAAATTAGGCTAGTCACAGTAAGAAGAATTTGGATCTGAAGTATATAAAAAGATAACACTTTTCATAACACCAGGCCAAAATTATGGATGTGGCTAAGGATTTTAAAACCTGGAAGCCCAGTCTTTTAATTTCTTTCTACCCTTTCCTTTAAAGAGCCGTATCTATAATAGAGGTTGTGAGGTAAGTGTGATGAAAAGTTAGGGGTGACGCACTAAAAATATCTTTTTATTATCTAACTGAGTCATACGGGATTCTACAGAGTTTTGAGACGAGGGTTATGAAGGTGAAAATGGATTGAGACTTCCTCCTCTCTCTTGGGTTGTGGGGCTGCTGTGATCCTGCTGTTCTGCGAATAGACTAAAGAACAAAAGCTGATTTGGCACTGAGCTCATTTCCAAGTCTGGAAGCTAATGTGTTCCAATGTGAGGGGCTCCACCCGAGGAAAGTCAACTCGAAACGACACTGATTTGAGTTTTCCCCTGTTCTCTGCTGTTTGTTGTGCCCCTCGAACCCTAAAGAGATGGTCTGCTGGAGTGAAATGCTTTTGGAAAGGGGCGGCAGAGGGGCCATCTCCTGAGATTAGCCGCCTATATTTGAACAAATGCATCTAGGGCTCAGGTGGGAAAGGGACAAATTGAAAAAGAAAAAGTCATTGTCATCCATTCAGTCTGGTATATCAAGGCATCTGGATACAGCACCCTAGAAACAAGCAAACCTCATCGACAGAAGAAGGAAAAAAAAGCATTTCCAAGTCTGTGAGTTAAGCAAAACGGAGTTAAATACTGTAAGAGCTGCTACATGCTTTTTTAAATGGCTAAAAATTAAGAAAATTCTTTTTTTCTTTTCAAATGTGGCACAGAAAAATCCAAAATGAATCAATAAACTTATCACTAATCAGGCTACCCACCTGTAATCAAAGAAAAGCAATATTCAAACTCTGCATCCTATGCTGAGGACTTAAAGCCCCTCAAATCCACTCGGTACAAAGACCTTACCTGTCGTCTTGTCCAGGTACGGGGCAGAATGGCTCTCGGCAGAGGTGATCCGATACTTCCCCGGCTGCTGATCTCCTGTTCTCTGCTCTCTTGACTCGGCCAGGTGGTGACACCTGAGCACAGACACCTGCAGCACCCGCCACCCGACGCTGGCCTTTCATCCATCTTTAATCCACCGTGACGTTCGCTCCCCACTCTGACACGCCGGACTGTTCCTTGGTTTTTTTCTTAATTCACTTTGCTTGTCTTGAATTCATATTTTTTGTGAGCAGATTGGTTATCGGTATCTGAATGAATCATCTATGGATTGAGAGCAACAAAGATTTCTGGTCAAATTTAGAAAATCTATTTGATATCTGATTATATATGAACCATGACACGGGCTTCACTGTGTGTTTAACCCATCCCTCGTTTTTATGGACCGATTGTGATAGAAGTTCCTTGAACTGACGTGCAGAGGTACGGCTGTAACCTCTAGAGGGCAACAAAGAGGAGCTGTTCAAGCCTTTTTCTGTGTGTTCGTTTATATCTCTTTGCAGTTTGTTAATGCTTTTTGTTTGTGTGTGTGATCCAAGTTACTTAGATTTTTTGGGCTTATTTTCAGTTCTTTTATCGTCCATTTGTATCCTTAGTCAGCTTTTTCTTTTGTCCCTTTTGTAGTCGGTTTGTGTGCGACTGCTTAAGATTGTTTTTTCTGTGTTAGGTGTGAACCTGATTGTTGTCATTTTGCATGTTTTTTGTTATTCCCTTTCTTTTTTTACTTATTATCATCATCGTTTTTATTATTGTTGTTGTTTCTTATTACCTTTTATATTTGTTATTTCCCTTCTGTTGTTTTGCACCTTGTTTGTTCTTTATTGCTTCTTTTTGTTAGCTGTGCATCTCTGTGGGGTTTATTTGTCTCTCTGTGTTGTTATTTGCTCTTTCTTTCAGACGTTTTCCAGCTACATGGTTCATTTCGAGCTCTTTTAGGCCTCTGACTCTAAGGCCAGCCCAACAATTCATTCATGGATTCAATAGGAAGTCCTTTTTTTAATCCTATCTGAGGCTTCCTCGGTATGAGTTCATCAATTAAGATTATCTGGGCTTAGAGTTCTTTTATAGGAAAACTAATCTTTTTAGTTTCCAAAGTTTCTCTATTGAATTGCGCTTGACGGTCCCCAACTGAAGAGGGGAATTAGTGATCAGATACACAACGTTGGAAACAAGCCATTCTATCTTAGCTTTCCATCTCAGGCTGTGTGAGTCGCAAATTAAGTTCACAGTCATTTCCTGACACAGGTTTGCAGACCCAGGCATCCAGGGTCTGGTACTACATCATTTCAACCCATTGAAATGGGATGTTTTAATGGAAATTCATGCAAATGATCCATTATGATTCCAAGCTAAGTTTCTAAGACAAATGTAAAGTATTTGTTTAGCATCTTATGACAGGCCGATATAAAGCCCCCTGAACAACAACTGAAAGGGAAAAGATTTTGTCCAACAATTCGAAACCCATCGGTAAACACTAGGCATGGCAAGATTCACCGATGCGTATCGGAACATCGGAACGACCTGTGCGATACGGTTGCATCGATTTGCAAACGTCTGCATCGGTAAAAACCGCACATAAACTCGAGATGCATCGTATCAAAACTACCTGCATCGATACAAACCGATTATTATCTTCTATTATTATAACTTTTTAGAAACGTGTCTTTGAGTTTTAGTTGCGTTTCTTTCCATCCCTGTTGCCTGCCTACGGCGTGCATGCTAGTCTCTCTGCCACTCAAGTCTCGCCCCAAGCCTCGCGCGAGTAGGAGGGTCTAAACTCGCTTTGGAAGAGGACAGAGGCGGCAAGCTAGAAACCACGTTAGCATGGAGGAAAACGAAACAGAGATAATACATTCGGTTACGCGCTTTAGGTCAACGGTATGGAAAGACTTTGGCTTCTACAAACGAGATGGAGAGTTGGACAAGACAATGGCCATATGTAAACCCTTTGCTTTAATTGTTGGACAACATGCACTACAGAGAAATCTTATTTTTGTTTGAAGTTTACACTTGTAAAGTTTCAGAGAGACAATCACTCTCTAAGTTGCACTTCCTTTGTTTCAAAATAAAAGGCACAGTTAGCTTGCGTGCCATAACTTGAACTATGTAGTCCATGGTGTACTTTTCTTCTGCATTGCATCGTATTGTATCGTATCGTATCGCACTGTATCGCAGCATTTTAAATTTAGATCGTTCTGTATCGCACCGGATCACAGGAGGTTGGAGAATCGTATCGAATCTTATCACTAGAAATCCCATGAATCGTGAATGTATCGAATCGTTGGCTGTGTATCGAGATGTGTATCGTATCGCCTTGGTGGTGAAGATTCCCATCCCTACTACACACACACTGCATAGGCAGCATACGGTTATTGTTCTGTAGCCGGGAACTGTTGCTCCCCATAAAAAACCTGCTAATTTTCTCTTCGTGTCTCCTCTGTGGGCCGCCTCACAGACAGCGTCGTGCACGTGCTGGTGCACGGCCAGTCGCAGGCGGGCTGCCTGCTGGATCCATTATATCCAGAAACTGATGGGGGGTCTGAGTGCGTTTGCCTCCTGACATGTTCACTGATGCAATGTGTCAGTTAGTTACCAGAATCCATGATGTGATGCATCATGTGAGCGGCGCTTTGCAGGGGGTGGGTGGGGGGGTTTTCTTTCTTTTTCTGCTCAGTGTGCTTGAGGTTCAACATTTGCAAATGTCACCGGTGATCAGCGTGGACCTGTGGAGGTGGGACAGCAGAGAATATTTGTGAGCGATGTTGGGTTTAATGTATTCACTGTAAGGCCGAGGTGCTCTCTGGGGAGAAGTTCCTCTCAACAGTGCTTCTGACATACACGACACCCCTGATTTTCTGCTGTTCTCTCCGTTTTGGGATTTAAATAAACTGGATGTGGAGGATGAAAACCCATTTGCATAAGTAATTAATTCATATGACCTTGGAATTTGTTTTCTTTTGTTGTCTGATCTACAGATTTGATTCATTTATTCATTATTACTACATAATTACGTATTTTTTGCCTTTGTTTACTTATTTTTCTCTGCGGCTACATTGCAACATTTTTGGATTTAGAGTTCTACTTTGAAAAAAATATATATCTCTCATGGCCTGTTTTTATTTTGTTCCTATTTTTCTCAAGAAAATTTGGCAGCCGCAGAGGTCTCCCGGACTAAGTTCTACGATCGAAATGTTAGAGACACGGGACCGAAACTGGAAAAGCTGTGGTTGTTTCTCTGGACCAGCAGGACGAACACGAGCGGGGAGAGCGAAAGAGGCGAGTTTCTCCTGCCTCATTACCTCCCCTGAGGTGCCCTTTGGTATTAGCCCCCAGCAGAGCCAATGGATCTGCTGCCAGCAGTTTCCCTGCTCAGCTTATACGCCAGCATGTTCGACTGTGGAAAAGACAAACCCAAAACAAGAGGACGCTGGGCCTTTCAAAGCTTTTAATAGCCACCGTATTTCAAAATACAATAAAGAATGAATTGTATTCATTCAATGCATCAGACTGGTGATGGATGCTGATCCTGGAAAACAAACATCTGATGCTTTAATTGTCTAGGTTGACGAGTGTGTGAAATCTTAACACAGTCACTTCGATTTTGCTGGGATGTTTTATAGGGGGCACCTACAACAACAGAATAAAAATAAATAAGTTATAACCATCTGTTCATTTATTTAGAAGCATTTTAAGCCTTTTCAGTACAGAACTCACGGGAGTACCTTCCACAGCACAGGAAATTAATCATAATTTAGCCGCCATTCCACAACTGTTTGTGGATAAATTGAGGAGATTCATCTTGCTGTCTCGTACCAATAATCATGCCTCTCAAGCTTCAGACTCTAATTTGTTGTTGGGCTTGTGGTTTGGCGTCTGTTTTCATTCTGTGTTGTCGTATTTTTTAACCCAGTATCTGGAGAACTCATCACAGGGTGCTGATTCGAATTGACACGTGGAGACAAAGAGCTGCTGCCCTTCCTGTGCAACGCGGCTGTTCGGCCACTTGGTGGCGCAAGAAGACCGTCGGGCCTCCACGGCCTCCAAAAGTTCATCCATCTCTCAGCGCAGTGAGGGGAAATTGGGCAGGCAGCTCTCAGAAACTCCCGGTGGGCTGTTCCTCTGTGGCTAATCACCTCCCTCTGTTCCCGCTGCTAGGGGAAGACAAAGCTCCTTACTCTGGCCACTAATACTTCCCTCTCGCCGTGGGTGAGCACGCTGCTGCTGTCGCCGGTCAGTCTGAGGAGAACCGGTTCGCCGTCTGGTTGCTGTCCCGTCTCAGGTTTCACGGTAGCGTTCAATTAATTTAATCGCATCAAGCAGAAGTGCTATATGCATCATGCCAGGAGCAATGGAAGGGAGCTGTCAAAGGGGAGAAGCAGCATTTCCACTCGATAGGGACGGCACACATTTGGAATTAATTTGGGCTTGACAGCACACAAACTAGTATGGGTGAATAGTTTGAATTTGCTGTTTTTCATTGGTTGTGGTTGCTTACCAGCATTTTAACCCCATTTCCACGTGGGAATGATAAATAAATAAGTTATCGTTGAGTATATCCTCTTTAATTAGGTTAAATAGTCAGTAACACCTGGATTCTGTATCCGAATGGAATATCAGCTTGACCGCAAATGTACAAAGAGTAATTAAAGTAGGGCTCCAATTTAGATGTGTACTGGCAATCCTGGCTGTTCAGTTTGGGAAGTCAACAACGTTGCTGTCTTTGAAGAAAAAAAAGTGAGACCTTTTGATGAAAGTTGCTTTTTAGATTCAGTCACCGTTTTCATTTCGGGGAAATAAGAAACCGTGCATGATAACAGTTAAAAATCCCACTCACTTTCAATTTTCTCAACAAGGTAAGACAGCATGTTTGCGGCAGGCTTTCCAAATGCAACAGCACAGCTTTCGAGGCAAATAAATACACATTCTGAGTAAAAATGACAGCCCGTTGCAATTTCAAACGGATGTCATGACACACGGCTGAAGCCGAAGGCAGGGTAGGAATTATGGGACGAAGAGGCTGTTGCAGGTAAAAGCATAGTCAGTCGTCAAGAACCAACAAGACGACAGAATTCTAACCAGAGAAAAAGGAAATGGCGGAAAGATTATATATAGGGTCCAAATGTCTAATAAAATGATGGCGGTGCTGATGCAAATCCAAATTCAAAACAATGACAGGAAGTTGGCGGTAAAGAAAACACGGAGTCGGGATCCGGAAAGATAATCAGGAAGTGCAGCCAATTCCAAATGTGATGACACCAGTACATTACATGGAGGCAGACCCCCCATCCCCCTAAAACAAAGCTCACGGCCACGGTAGAGTCCAAAAACGGGAGCTAACAGCGCTCAGTTCCGCCACGCCCGGGAGCTTAAAGGTAACACGTCCCCCGACACACAACATGGCTCGGCCTGGCCCGTCCCATCTGTGGGCAGCAGCAGGACCCCAGACGGAGGCTGGCTCTGCCTTTGACGGGGACATGGAGCGTAAAAAAAAGCTAAAAAAAGGAAATACTGAAGCCTGCGGGTGCTCCAAGTGCCAAAGTCCTGTCCCTTTTTTTATTTATTTTTTTATTATCACATTAAAGAAAAGTTGCGATGTGTAAGGGTCTGATTGTTTTTGTCAAAAATGTGTCAGTTGTTTGTGAAATTTTTTACAAAACTGTGAGCGTAAAATGATAAAATGATTTTCTGTATATTTCACGTCAGGCTTGTTTTTGATCACCTGCATGGAAACGCCGAAATGCATGGAAGGGAGCATTTTCATCTGAGGCTCATGAAAAATAATGTCACTTTAGAGCAGCTTTTCATGGGGTTGAACTTGAAGTTTTTTTGTTTTTTTGTTTTTTTAAAGTAATTTTTTTTAAAGCATGATTTCAACTAACTGATTACAAAAAAGACCAGTAGATATAAAGATTTGTATAATTATGTCACATCACTCTTCCTTCAAACTGCTTTCTAAAAGTTTGGGAACATGACAAGCAACTTTTTCCAGATAAGCAAATCCATTCCTCTAGAAATTGAGTTTCTGGTTTCTGTTTTTCTTTGTTTTTTTATGTTCTTACAAATCAGCTTCATTTTTAAATCCTTTCCGGGAATTAGGTCTGAAGTTACATCTTGCTATCACCAATATGGATCAGATAATAAAGTCATTATTCTAATGCTATGGACTTTTGGTTATCATAGAACATGGAAGGGGAACTGAAACAGCTCATGGATTGGTTGATGATTAATCGATGATTTCAAGAACCTTGTACTTTTCCTAATTTTTCACAAATAGATTACAGATGTTTCAAACCCAATCTGTTTTATCCGGTTTGGTGGCTGTCTATCGATGGCATTGTAGACGCTGACAATCTTGTTGTGAATCAAACTAGTGTGACTTTGAGTTTTTTTAGTCTGCCCCAGACAGCTGAAAAAAGGAAAAAGTAAATAGACTGATATATATTGCGAGCTATAATTCGACACAGGCTGTGATTCTGATCCCTGGCTTCCCCCTGCAGCAGGGGGAAATAACATCAGGGTCATCGTTCCTTCAGCTCTAAACTGGTTTGTGGGAAGAATTGGCTGAAAAAGCTGATTTTATAAGCCAATACTCCACACCAGTGGGTGTGGAAGGACTGGAGGGGAAAAGGATCAAGGTGTTTCCAAAGTCCAAACCCAAACCTGTGATAGATAAATAAAGTCAAACTGAATAACAAAAACTTATTGCCATTAAATTAGTTTCTTCAAGCTGTTGAATGAAGGGATGGACTATATTTTTTGTAAAGTGAATGACAGCATAAAATGCTACGTTATTTGGTAATTTGATGTTGGATTAATCTCCTTTTATTGCTAAAAGGACAAGATGTTTATTTTGGATTAACCTTATTTTAAACCTAGAAGGGAGCGATCATATTTCATAGTATCCACACAAATGACAGAGGGAGCCCTTTCTTTTTTACATGACCTTATGGTACTGTTTCTCTTTTAGCATGGAGCTCACAAAAGTCCACAGACCCCTCAAACAAACCACATAACAGGGTCAAATGTGCCGGCAGCCCTCGAAGATTGCAGCAGAGACTTTTTAAATTCATTATCTGCTGTTTTCTTCCTGACATTTAGACATCTAGGAAGCCACTGACAGTAGAGAAGAAACATGCGTTTAAGGTGGGAGGACACATCAGGTCTTTGGGATGCTTAGGGTGTTATATTTTGATGATACAGTGGTTAATGGTGTTTATTTGTTGACGAGATTCTTTCTTACACCCCTGTGTAATGCTAGCTTGCAGGGATCTCTTCACAGCTTTTTTTTATTTTATTTATTGTGGTGGGTGGGCAGGATATATGAGGCTCCTCCGAGACATGTCTGGGAATTCAATAAAGACGGGAATCTTATTACTTGGCCCATGTCTTTCAGGAATACACCAGTGAAGCCCTGCTTCTTGTTCTCTTTGGGGCGATCTGTGTGCCCACACTCAGCTGGGAACGGTCTCTTTGTTGATGGATGGCAAAATAATGGAGAAAAAAGGCAGAGGAAGAGTTACTGTCTTAATTCCAAATGAAAATTAATTTATGGGGTTGGGGCATATTTATTTCTGGTAACCCAATAAAACAAATATGATTATGTTATGGAGAAGGGCGAGTTCAACATGTCGGGAAAGGCTTCGTGTTTATGATGCATCCTGTTGTTTTCTGTGATATGCGAGGCAGATCACAGTCGTCTTTAAAGTGTCAAAGCACAAAACTGCCACAAACTTATAAGTGAGATGAGAACGAGTGTGCCCTCAGATCTTCAAGGCACAAATCCGATAACCCACTGAAACTTTATACGATGGGAGAAATCTGCACAAAACTAGTTCTGGAGGTATGTTTGAAAGTTTTGTGCAGCAACAAACTGTAAAATGTTATTTTCATAAGATTTCCCAATTTTTTTGTACATTTACAACCACGTCGGTCGGTTTTGTGATTAATTTCTGTACATATTTAGGTCTGTATCTGTTCTGTGCCTGATTGTTTTACTTGCAATAACAAACCCAATTAATCTGTCTATGCCTCCCAGATTTCCAACAACGTTCTGAGCAGAAAATGGGATGGAGGATTCTCATGGGGATCCTCCTGCTGTGTCTGCAGGGACGTTGCCATGGTGATCATCCTCATGTCAGTTGCAGTTGAACTGAATTGAATTGAATTCAACGGAAAACAGATCCACTGCAAGTTCATGACCAGGCAGAGACCTGGAGCTTTACAAGCTAAAACACGAATGACTATCAGTTGGATTTCACACAGCGCTGGTCAGAGCAGGAGGTATTTTTAACTGCATGATTTATATCAGTCGTTGTCTCCGACCTTAGATGCCGGCCTTGGAATGTCAGCTGTGGTGGGTTGAGTCACGATTAGTAAGTCTCTGAACACTTTTTTACCACCTATGTAATTTCAGCAGGCTCACCGAATAAACTCTTAATACTAAGCCTGGGATGAAGGCCTCTCAGTTCCACTTCCAGTGAACTTTCTGTGCCACCTGGATGTTCGCATCTGCATCGTGTTTTGCTTTTGACTTTTTTAAAGATTTTAGAGACATTTCTTGCGTATTTTGCTCTCGTGACACGAGCAGTCGTTTAAAGTTTTTAAGTAACTACTCATACCGTCACAAGGGGGAGACAAAAGTTTGGCACCTGTTCGGGGTTTTGAGCTGATGTGTACAGCCTCAGCACAGCATGGCGCTGCAAACGAGATATACTCCAAAAGGTCCAACAGATTCTTGGCTCGCAAGTCCCAAATCGCTCAGCCGTATAAAACCCTGCAACCAAAAGCTGGAAGCGGTAAAAGACGGAGGGAAAACTGCGTAAGAAATCTTATACAAAAATGCTTGAGATGTTGCTGGATCATACAAGTTTTCAGCTTTAAATCCCACACAGATATTAGATTTTTCTAGGCTCCTGTCGGCTTTTAAATTCCCCTTAATAATGGCACTATGTTGAATTGGAGAAGGAAAAAAGCAACAGAAGTACATTAAAATATTTTTGAAAATTCATTAAAACATACAGATTGTAAGACGCATGTTTACTTTGATCAAATGCAGCAGATGGGCTTAAATACTCCAACAGGAACCAGATATAATACACATATATCAGGATACATGGGGTTTCTGGATCATGTTAAAGAACAACAACCGGGAGAGACAGAACAGTTGTTAAATCTTATTTTTGGTATGTTCCCTCAGAAGGCCTTTCCGTGGCCTCTGGATCACTTTCCCTCCAGCTGGGTTTTGGTGTCATCTTCAGCACTTTTTTACAACTGTTAAAACCATGTGACATGTCCGCAACCTTTAAAGATTACACCCGGCACACAGGGCCACGGGCGCCTAACCCCGACTATGTTTGTCTAACAGCTTCGAGGAATATTTTCTTTGTGGCAACTTAAAATAGCTTCTTTCCTTTTTTCCCACTCTACATGAATATGTGGCTATTATTTCAGGAGTCTGTGTGGGATGGTTATACAATCGCACTGTGGCTGCTGCTGATTCTCTGACAGTAGTACCAATCTTAGCAGTCTAGACTGCCAGCGTTTGTGCGTTGGCGCTGCGGGAGAGTTTTCAGTTTTTCCTCTCCAACCACTTTAGATTTGAGGGATTTATCTTAGTCAGCATGCACATGAAGCTCATCAAAGTCCTTAAATAAAGTCATTCCAGGCTTGTTTTCAGCTATAACAAACCTATTAAGGTTTAAATGTAACTGTCAACAAAAGCATGGTAAATATATGATTACTGGAATCTTTTTTATTCATTGTTTGGGTCTCTTCTTTATTGGTTCAGTTTTATTCTGTTCATAAGTTGTACACTCTGCACCACGCAAGCCGTAAAACATTGCGAATGCATCCAACATGATAAAGACAAAATGGGTACAAAGAAAAAAATAATACACACAAGAAATGTGGAGAAAAAAATGGAATGATGGAAGATCTTTAGCTTCTGTATCTGGGCGAGCGAGGAAACCCATTTGTCTCTCCCTCCGGCACAGCAATCATTTGTGTCTCATCATAAACAATTTACACTTATTGAAGGGCATATATATTTTCCCGTCCAGACAGGGGATGATGTGTTAAGGTTGAGGTTCGCTGACACGGTGGTGTGCAGCACGTCTCGTTATTCTTACATATGACATCCAGGAAGTCCTGGGAGACAGCTGCCCGGGCTAGTGTGTCATCCGCTGGCTGGTTAGCCGAAGGGGTTCTTTGGAATCTGCTGTACTGCAGTCAGATGTCCTCCCACTGCTCACTGCTCACACGAGGAATGTGTGTTTGTTGCTCTTTTTTAAGGCCCTCCCCCAAACCAAAAATATCCAAAAATCTGCAGGATCCTTAAAGTCGTCATTGAAGGGATAGGCTTATATTTGGATCCCTGGTCCTGCAGTTAACATAAGGACGCTCATTCCAGTGTATTCTAGTGTGCTCGGGCATTTCAAAGTTCAAAGATAGCCAAATTTCCCACAGACGCATTCAGGAGTCACCTGGCTTTGTACAGATTTATGAATGAGGGTACAGTGTGTTAGAAACACATTCGTCACACCCAGCTGTTGGTCAAAATATAGCTCCAAAGCATGGCAACAGAACACTTTAAAATAGTTATCAGAAATGTACTAGGATCAGTTTTTTAAAAAAACAGACAAAGGTGTTTGGAGGTATTTTTTACAGGTATGTTCCATTCATGGGCTTTATAGTTTACAAAGAGGTAAACTGATGAAGTTCAAATTCGATGATAGGTCAGATTCAGACTCGAGCTGGAATGGCTCCCGTTTAACATCGTGTGAGTTACATGGAAATATTTTTACTGCATTACACAGTTCAAATTAAACCAGTGATGGTTGATGACAGTTCAGACACGGCGTCCCATCATCTGCCACAGATCATAAAGACTTATCTCTGGGAAGTAATGAAGGGTTAACAGAAATGTTTGGAAAACTACCCTCAAGGGTTTTCACATGGTGGTGCGGTTCAAGGAAGTAATGCAGACACTGCCCATGAAAACCTGTTTATGGTTCTCAAGACTGCCAGTCAGCTTTTTTTTTTTATCCTTACCGACTTCACTAAACCCCTGACCTCCAGAAAATTTAGGATTTTACAACCGAATGGCTTAAGAGGCCCCGGGCTGACGGGTGCAGCTCTGCTACCGAGATCACAAAGTGGCCAAATGAGAGCTGCCAGCCCAGAGAGTGGCTCGTCCCGGTGAATGTGCAGAGGCAGAAGACGTTTGAAAACTCTTTAAAATTCCATCAGTCAACTTTAAGCTAACCGCCGAAGGACAAGTCACAGTCACCTGTGTTTGGGCATTTACAGGGCGAGAAAACCCATCACTTTTGGAAGGCCTGATCAACGGAGGGACAGCAGCCATATTACCTGGTGTGTATCTACCTATCCATCTATCTATCTATCTATCTATCTATCTATCTATCTATCTATCTATCTATCTATCTATCTATCTATCTATCTATCTATCTATCTATCTATCTATCTATCTATCTATCTATGAAAATCTGCCTGTTAGAAACTTCACAAAGACAATTGTAGAAAATCCCAAAACTATATTAAATCAATTATTTGGAAACCCCTTATCCCCAAATCCATAGATCTATATATGAATATGTATATGTAAGTGTGTGAGAGATTTTTTTTTTTTGCTGTGATATGCGACTATTGAACTAATAAGCGAACAGCTCAGTGTGTCACTGAAATGGCATTTTACTATTACATAAACAAGCTCTGAAAATGCGCTTTTACAGTAAAGCGTGACGTGCACTTTGAGTCAACTTGGAGGAATTGGCCGCTCCAGAAGCAGCGCAGCTGTGATGACAGTAAATGTCCGGTCTGACCTATCCTCGCCGACCTCTGTGTGACGAATCACCGGCCTGTGTCTGACGCAGATATAAATAAAGACACGCTGGGCCATATGTAGTCATGTGAACATCAGAGAAAAGAGGTAATGAGATCATTGAAAGATTTGCGGGAGGGAGATGACAGGGTCGGTTTAGAGCGAAACAGATAGCTCTGTGCTCCCCCGTGGAAAATGTGACGGCTTTCTGCCAGCACAAACAGTGCACTCTTAATATAACGTAACCGTGAGGCGTAACCATAAACCGTCACGTTAGAGTCTTCATTTGAATACACCGACTAACAAAGAATCACACTGAATTAAGCTTTGTGCGATGGTCACAGTCTTTACTGGTGTACTAATAAGTCCCTCAGCACAAGTTCTTTAAAGAGCATCTTCAGATTTTAATTCCCGACATGACACGACCCAATACCATCTCGGAAGGTTTAATTTCTTCGTCTTAATTGCCGTGCACCAAATATCGACATTAACTCCCCATTACAGACCTCTCCTTATGTAAAGTGCTGGAGCTAAATTAAGCCCATTTTTCACTGATACAAGAAAAACCAAGAAACATCTGGCAGTTAAGTGCAATGAGAAGGTGTTTAAATGGCTTTTAGACCCGAAACAAATGGCTCTGTAGTAGCTGTATTAATCAGCTCAGGCTGTGACTAATGCACTCCGATTTGAACACATCTGGTTACATGCCTTAATTTTCAAAGATGGTGCTGGCATCTCCTTTATGAGAGTGAGCGCAGAACACTTTTCTTTACATGCATTTACAGATCTTAAGACTTCCCATAGAGGCACACAGACAATAGAGACAAGCTGAATCCATTTCTGGGGGCTGGAGCTGGCAGCTTACTCCCGTTCTCACTGTATAAGAGTAAGGTACAAAGTCCAGTCAATATATCTATAAAATGGTCTTAACTATAGGAGTCAATTTTAGTGATCACAGATTTTGGATCTGTCATCACATGCAGTATGATGCCATCTTTGGCATCTTGAAGCTCATTCAGATACAGCTTTGTTGAGTTATCTGAAGGGGAAAATAATGTATCAGACATTAGGGCCACACAGAGACAAACAACCAAACACACTCACTTTCACTCTGAGGAGCAATTTGGAGTGATGCACTAAACCCATAATTAAAAATCTATTTTAATACTCAGTGTTTAGCGTATATATTTTTTATGCTTGTGATTCATTTGGATGAGTTTGTGATCAGTGAGCATTTCATTTTCTGTATAAGGCTCTACTGCTTCGTTATAACTTCCCTTTGCTGCTCTCTTTCTCCCCTGTTTCATTTCTTATCTGCTGCACTACATACACTGTGGGCTCTTTGGAGGGGTTATTTTTTTCTACTCGTCAAACATGTATAACCGAATACCAAAAAGTCCCTTGACTCATCTTTTTTTCCCTGTGGCACATCAAGCTGCAGGTCAGCAGAGCAAAAGAGAGTCGGGTATGCGAAGTGTTAATCCACAGTTTAAATCCACTCTTTTAATCCACTGTGGATTTCTGAAATACACAATTTTGCTGTTTTGACTGGCAAAGTGCCTTTTTTTTGTTAGTGGGGTGGGATGCAGGGCCTTCGATAGGCCCTAATCTTTTAATACCAATAAAGACAGAGGTGTTAAATTCCACAAAAAGCTACTACAAAATAAAATGCAATGATTTTAATTAGTCAAAATGAGTTTTTAGGAGTTGGAAAAAATGCCTGGAGATGAAAAACAAGACAAAAATGTATTCTTGATTTAGGGAAGCTGTGACAGTAACTCGAAGTCTCATCTGAACCTAAAATTAAGCGCATGTCCGCGATTCCTTTGGAATGACAGGTGTCAATTTAAGCCCATACTGTTGGGAATGCGTGAGGAGTTTTGGGTTTCAGGCAGCAGGGATGGCAGAGCAGATGAATCACTTGGAGAAGGTCGGGGGGTGGGGGGGGGGGGGGGGATTTGCTGAGGGGGAGGTGGCATTATTCTTTGGTGCAATGAACAAGGACATCCTTTCAAGCCGGGGGCTTAGACATTCAGCGTTAAGGAGAGAGGTCCAGGAGCGGAGTGGTGTCTGCTGATAAGGTGCTAAAGGCCTGATAGAGTCAAAGGTGCTGCTCGGAGAAAAAGGTTCAGATTTCCGCCGCAGACCCTGAGCAAAGCGCTTAGAAGATAAGACATGGGAGCATACGATGAACAAGGGTAAGGGTGTTTATCCAAGCTTTAAAGTGCTCTGTTAGAGAGATTTAGGAGGCATCACACGTGTTTTGTTATCACTTCTTGTGGGGGATGTGTGCTTTTATTACAATTCCTGCATCTAATCCATACATCAATCACTGATTTGACTTTGATAGCATTTATTCCTTGTGGAAGAGGTTATTACCTTCTAACTGTTCGTGTCTCCCCGTGTGTCAAAGGGCGGCCGTGGAGGAACCACAAGTTGGCCATATGCTGATTAAAGAGAGTACAGACAGGTCAGGCCCTGATCACCACATGTCCACCCCCATCTCCCTTCGCACACGGCCCAGCAAACATTCCCAGAAGCTGGTCCACAGTGACAGGATGTTTATGGGTGAGTGGAATAGAAATCCTGATCGTCTGCCACGTCCACCTGGCTCTTGTTGTACATTTTAATGAGCATCACATTATCTGTGTATCTTAGAAGTCCAAAAAAACTTATTTCCAAGTGACTGAATGACTTAAAAAACAGGGTCGACTTTTTTATTTAACATATATTTGCACTGTCCTCCTAAGGAAACAGCACCGTCATTATACTCCCAAGCAAGCCTATATTCTTCTTCAGTCTTCACCAGGCATAAAGAGAGCAACCCCTCCTCACAGACACAGATTCACAATGTGGAAACAGTGCCATCCTCTCTATCGAGGAAACCAGAAACTGTGTGACAGCCAGCCTCTTGAGATTTCCTCAACAACTTTTCAGATTCGGAGCCTTAAATGTTGCTTTGAAAGAATGGTGTAGCCCTCATTAGATGGGTGCATCTGCTCAAATTCAGAGGAGCCTAATTAAGGCTGGATAGTGCCCTCTCTGTACCAGCGTATCCAGAGACCACTGTGGTCATCTTTTACTGTAATTGGTCCATCTGTTCAGGAAAACACTCGCACTGGAGAGGGCGCTCCTTCAATTATTAATGTTGGGGCTGCTGACATAATGCCTGAGAAAGGTTGGCTTGGTTCGTGACCAAAAAAATAAAAAATGAAAAAGCATGAATTTAAAAGCGATGCACTGAAGGCCAGCTTGTGAGAGATGAAAAACTGGCAGGGGGGGTGGAGCGAATGTGGGGCTTCTCTGCCGAACACCACTTAATCTGCCCTATGGGCTTGTGAAAGGTCAACAACCTTGAAAAGATTGAAATGTTCTTTTCTTTTCTAGTCTAAATCAGTTATGTTTTTCTCTTTAAAGTTTGCTTTAAGCGATCATTAACTCGTGAATCACACCTGTGTAGCAACCGGGAAAGACAAAATAACATCTTCCCTGGTTTCTACCAATACTGCACAGAGATAAAAAACTATCTAAATAAGTCCGATGTACAACATCAGTTCCAGGGACGCTTTGGTGGCCGCCAACATGGCTGACGCAGAGAGGGAAACACACGTTTACCGTTCCCTGTTTTCTGTTTCTGGTAGTTGGCGGATGGACCCACAGTGACCCGTCCGGTCTGGTTGAACAGTTCTGCCCGGAGTACAATGAATGGAGAACAGCCGCGCGCGTGCTCAACAGTCGAGGCGGCGTGGCCGTCGGCGCGCTGGGGGGCAGGCTGTACACCGTGGGGGGGGGGGACAACATCAGATGTCACAGCAGTGTGGAGAGGTGAGAGACGGTACCTGCCGCTTTAACGCTAAACCTCCTGACAAGAGGGATTTCTCTCTGCTGTTGCCTCACATCAGTTATCTTTGGCCTGCAGTGAGGTTGTCTCCTAAAAAAAGCCGGTTTCAAACAGGCGTGCCCGGAGGACTCCCCCAAGGTCCAACATTGCTCACTGTTCTGTGACCTCAAAGCGCTTCCACCCTTTGATGTTGAGCGCTAACAGCAGAAAATGTGCTTAAGCAGATTTTGCTTTTGGATTTAGGCCTTAGGGGACAAGAGGTGACCAACGGCCGTGGCACAACAACAGAGCTCAGAGCTACTGTTTACAACCTCATGGACAAGAGCAAAGCAATGGGAATGGAAAAGGGATTTTTAAATGATTACTTAATCTTAATGATTTAAGCAGGCCTCCCCTAACCTCCCTTTCCCTGGCCGCGTCCCCCTGCTCTTCCAAGGGGACAGGGATTTTATCCCAAACCGGCCAATAGACAGTCTCAGATTCCTCTCCAGGGAGGTGTCCTGAAGGCATCCAGGAATTTCTCAGGATGAAAGTTTTAAGAACTGATGCTCAGATTTTCCGACAGAACAGTTTGATGAGATGGGAGTTCTAATGAAAAGATCCAAGATTTTTTCGAGGGGGGCCGCTATTGTAGTGCAATGGTCTGCAGGAAATCTGCCGAGTCAGCAAGTCCTGATATGTATGTGGGAGAAAAGACCTTTGACGAGTTTGATGTCAAATAGTAGCAAGGGCCACGCAGAGACAAACAACCACACACACTCACACCCGCTGCCCTGGGGCAGTTTTACACTCCTCAGTTCGCTTAACATGCATGTTTTTTTATGCCGGGGGGAAGTCGGAATACCCAGAGGGACCCCACGCAAACAAGAGGAGAACAGGCAAACTCCACACAGAAAGCTTTCTTTGGCCCACGCTTGTCTTTTAGGTTTGCGTGAGCTTTCAGGGGTGTTTGTGTTGCAGTCTTCTTTGCATTTCATTGTGTCTGATCATTTGGTCTGCGGCTAATTGTGCACTTTGCTCCCATACGCATTGCAGGGAGGTTACATATGTGGAATACAGTTGCATTAGAAGATAATGGATCCCTGGTTACGTAATGTGGTGAAATCCCTTTCTAGTAAAGTTGTGTTTTATTCGATGTGTGACAAGCAAAACAAATTCTACTGTGTAATATGGATACGCATCACTAGACAGACCATATGACGAGGTTTGTGTTTGACTGAAGGGTATTGTAATGTTTTTCTCTTTTGACCCCCCAATGAACCTACCTGATAATTATACACACCTAAAATCAAGGCTTTAATAGTCTTCCCTTAATGGAATACTACTATGGTTTTAGACAATCAAGACAAAGAGTTTGAAGGTTTTCAGTGAGAAGGTCATTAATAATTGATCAGATTAGAACACTCTTTCATCCTCAAACACTTTGTAAAGAGACAGACAGATGTGGGAAGAGATAATGCACATATTACACTTTAAAAACTCCCCAACGTTTTAGTTTTTATTAGTTTTAGTTCAACCATTTCATGATGTTCTTGTCAGGCTAAAATTTTGCCAGTTAGATAAAAGCATTATTGTGTCTGAAATTTGGTTTCATCTAATAGCTTCGAAGGGAAAGAAAACAACTTTTCTGGTATTCATGGTGGAAAGGAAAAATTCTGGCAGATAATTAATCACACTCAGCTCAAACATTTGCTCTCACAGCACGTCATTGTCGGCATGCAAAACACTTGAAAAATCAAGTTTGCAGTTAAACGTGTATTTTTGGCAACATTTAAAAGGTTCCCCTGATATCTGCATGTGATATTACCATTCATCAGCACCATGACCCCTCTCTCGTTGACCCCCATCATGGCAGGTACAGCCCGGACGCAGACAGCTGGAGTACGGATGTAGCACCCTTAAGCAGCCCCCGCAGCGGCGTGTGTCTGGCAGCGATGGACGGATACCTGTACGCCATCGGAGGACACGACGGCTTTACCGCCATGAATACTGTGGAGAGGTACTGTAGCACGAGGCCTCAAATCCAAACCCAACTAGATTAACTGTAATCGTCTTCTGAGCTGAGAAATTAGAAACTGAGTGAATCAAACTAAGATACAAAGAATCTAAACAAAGGTTCAGTGACTGACCGGTTGTTGATTTCGTGTAGGTACGATCCGAAAATGAATGCTTGGAGCAAGCAGACGCCAATGCTGACCAGAAGAGCCAGAGCGATGGCTGCAGTGCTGGGGGGGCACCTGTATGTGATTGGGGGAAATGATGGTGAAACCACTCTGAGTTCAGGTAGGAGAAAAAGCATTTAAAATAAATAGCCGCAATTCCAATTCATGTTTCATCCATTCATTTTCTTTTCTATTGTGAGTGTGAAATAAATGATGAATACCGAAAAGATTCTATATGAAAGAAATAGTCCATATGTTTCGTGATCTCCCTATTTTTTCTACCATTGTTCGGGGAAAAAAGAGAATGCTTTATTCAACAGTTTTTTGACATATGGCAGGATTGAAATAACATCTCAAATCTAGCCTGACATTTTTACTATGTACACACACGCAACGGCGCACGTCCACATCCACACACTCCCACGCAGTTTTTTCGATCGTGCGGGCCACGACCAAGATAAACAAGAGCTCTGTTCTGCCAGCACTAGTCACTGACTATCTCGGCCCGTGAGAAGTTTACGTTTGAATAATTCCCACAACCTTTTCAGTTTGAATCAAGTTTAGAGTCAAAGCACTCCAAAAAAGGGAGCAAATTGTTCTATTTGTGGATAATTGCAGTTTCAAATGTACGTATGTCTATATATGTGTGTGTGTATATGTACCAAATGTATATATTATATTTATACGAGAGAGCTGAGCACATGTCTGTGTGTTTTTGTGTGTGAGTGTTCCTCTGATTTGTGCTGTTTTCTGAACATTCCCCAGTGGAGCGATACGACCCTATAGATGGTGACTGGTCGATATGCGCCGGCATGCTCAGCCCCCGGGAGGGTGCCGGCTGCGCCGTGTACCTCGGCTGCATTTATGTTGCCGGGGGCAAAGACGAGCTGAACCTGGAGCTCTGCGCCGCTGAGAGATTTGACCCCGACAATATGAGGTGGATGCCCGTGAAGCGCATGAGGAACAAGAGAGACAACGTGGGTAAAACAGTAGTCTGACGTGTTAGCGGAAAGCTCCCGCTTCTCATGCTGCTCTTCATGAATAATGCTGATTGTGTTTGTGTGTGTGTGCAGCCTTAAACCACAAACAACTTAAAACAACAGAAAGCTCATGAGCTTAGGAGAATGTTTTAAATTCCTCTTGCATAATCGAGCTACATTAGTAAAAACTGCCCACCACAGTTAGCCCAGGATGAAGATTGATTGATGATTTAATATTCCAAAAAGTTCCTGTTGCAACACCAGACGCTGGCTCTCTGAAATGCTTTGGACTGTTCAGTCTCAGCTGTTCAGAGCCAAGCGGCGCTCGTTTATCTTGCTTTTAATGTCACATAACACAATTTCCTCAGAATGATGCTGGGAGCAGTTCCAGGGTGCACCTGCAGCCCGTGGATGCACGGGTCTGTCTTTAGTCAGCCGGGCGCCGCTCACAACGAGCTCTGCGACATTTTGTGTCAATCATTTAATTTTCCTTACTGTCAGATTGCATCCGTTGCAAAACTGAGCCGACGCTTCTTGAAAAATTCAGGAATAGGAGTGAATCATTTGATTCTGAGAAGGGTTGGGGTCTGAATAAAGACGGATTTCTGAGAACTGATCGTATTAATGATTTCAGAGAATCAGCAGCACAGCTATTGAAATCATGCCTGTCACTCTGCTGGGAGCGAAGTGTGTGATGTATCGGGCTTCGTGCTTTCATGAATATCTGTTACAAGTGTCTGTGGATGTGTCTTTTAATACCATGGTGTTTAGCTTTCAAGTTAAAAAGCCATATTTGAGACAAAATAACGATGGATATAAAGTGTATGAGTAGCAACCCTTTGTATACCGACATTATTGAACTGATTTCTCACAGTAAGCTATTATCATGGAGTCTCCTTTTTTTCTCAAGAAACTGAACATGTGACCTATAATGTGTTATTAATCTCTTGTGTCGTGGGCCAGGTGTCTCTTGCAGTCTTCAATGGAGCGCTGCTGGCTATCGGAGGATTTGATGGTGTTTCCTACCTGAAAACAATCGAAGTCTACAGCCATGAAACCAACACATGGAGGTAGGAGGATAATCAGTTCTATCATAATGCTGTTGTCTTTATACCTAGAAATAAACTTCCATCAAGCAAAATATACCCAGGTGCACAGGATACAATGACAACAAGCAAACATCATTTAAAGATTTAGACAGACTGCTGTTTGCAGTCAGACAAATGCATAGAGCCATTTTGTGATTCATGCACTGAGCTCGTGTAAAGCTCCAATATATTCCATACATGCCTATGGGCAGCTTGCTATTCACTGTCTGAGCCTTTGTCCCTTTCAATCTGTTTTCAGACATTTTGGGAGCATGAAGAGCAAGCATCCAGGCGGGAGGGTGGCTGTGCTGTGCTGAAACTCCACAATCCTCACATTATTGTTGAAGAGCAGTAGCCTAATGGATGCACTGTCATATAGAGAACCTAATATAAAGCAGCATGATGGCAGCATGGCCCATGAGAGCACACCAAAGGGAGAAACAACTGGATCAAATTTTAGATTTAGATGTACAAAAATGTATAGCTATTGATCATCAAGCTTGCAGAACGTTTTAAAGAGCTTGTTTTAATATAGGTTGTTTGGTTCTGCGTGGTTATTTGATTGTCTTACAAATGATAACGCTCATTGTAAATAAAAAACACAAATAAACATGTATTTTTATCATATTGCACAATATTCACAGTGTAAAATGTGTTTTAGCTTCTGTCTCTTTAAGACTCCCCATCTAAAAAATCCCATCATGTTGTGAAATGATGTGGCGTTTTAACTAATCAGCTTGAAAGGCGTCCGTTCATTGTTTGTGTGAGGTGTGCCTAACTGACCACAGGAGAGGACGTCACGTCAGGGTCAGCTGACTTTTATCTGGACACTGAGCTCTCTACCTGCAGACATGCACAAAAAATTATGCAAAGATAACAACAAATCCCAAAGCATCACACTGTGACCTGTTTTAAAATGAAAATTAATCAATGCTCTTATGAACCACTGCCTGCGTCATTTCGGATAACTTTAAACTGTGAATGCCAATCATGTTGTACCATTTTATATTTGTATTGTCTCTTGGGAGTATTCACCCTGCTATTTTCCTGTAAAACCCAGGGGTGTCACTGTAAAGGAATTATCCCATTGTCTAACTGTATAAGGGTAAACACAAACATGAAGTGAAGTGACAAAAATCTGTCAAATCCAGTTGTGGAACAGAATTCTGTGGGAAACCAGATCCTGGATCAAATAAGCCAGCGATTGAGATCTGACTGCTGGCATGGGAAACTGTAAGTGGCTGTGTGGGCTTTATCATGATGACGCTCAGAGCTCTTTTCCCTGGAGGATAATGGGCTGAAATGTGGAGAGGCTGAACACAAGGAAGGCGCACAGAGCAACACGGCTTTTTCTGGAGGCAGCGGTGTCTCCCACTCATCCGTCCGTGCTTACAGAATGAATATTTTTTTCAATTTAAGGGGGACAGTTGTGAGACAAAAAGCAGAGGACAGAGCTGTTCCAGGTATGTTTTGAGAGAACAAGGATCTGAATATGTTTACGTGGATATTGAGAGGCGAAGTTGCCGACACTTTGTGTGCATGCTGTGTGCTCCATCGTGGTTGTAGGATGGGAGGAAAAAAAATAAAGCTATTGAATATCTTGTCAGATTAGGGGTGTTGTTGTGTTTTTCAAATTCTGTTAAATGTCTATCAACCCTCGGATTTATTCTAGAATGCTTTGGTGACTGTAAAGCTTTTTTCTACACCCTTTTATTTATTTATTTATTCACAAGCTTTACCGAAGTTGCACTTCCCATCACTCACCACCAGGTGGCTCTGTGTGAGAGTTTGTGTGTAAACAGTGGGTAAACCCCGGCTTCACAGACCACTGTTACTTAGGAGAAAAGAGGAAGCAGACCTATTTATTTCAACTCAAATGCACTGATCTACAGACAATCAGACAGTACTGAGCACTCTATAGTCATACTCACTCATTTCACTGAGAGCCCTTTTTTTTTCGAAAGTTCCCCGTCATCATTAAACGCATCAGCAAGCAGTGCATGATTTCAAGGTTGTCCGGTAGATGGCGAGACACCAGTGGGAGACTCCAGGTTGCTGTCTTTAGGAGGAATGGATGCTGATGCTGACATGGAAGCGTGAAACCGGGAGGACAGCACGCATACATGATGTCCTTATTTTAGATGCGTATATGCTAGCATCACAAAGCAGGAGACGGCGGAAACGGGAGGAAAAAAAATCCACGGGAAGCTGCGCTTGCAGTGGTTTTTTAGAACAAGGGTTGTTATGTAAGAGCAGCTGGAAACGGTTACACGGGATTGTGCGCTAATTAAAAAGAAGAAGGCAAGTGTAAAAACCCGGGTTTTCGGTCGACAGCAGCGGACGTAGGAGCGACGTTGACGCGTGTCCCGGTTCGTTAAGAGTAGCAAACAAAGTTGTTGCTAAGCGACAGCAAGTTCTCGACCTCGGGGGGGTTCTGAGGTCCGCGCATTGATATTTAAATGACCCGTCAGGTGTGCGGTAAATGTCAACAGTGCGGGGGCCAATCAGCGCGATGCGCCGGAACTAATTTATTCAAACAAACAAAACAGATTAAAATGCATTGAAAGTATGTCGGAAACTATGCGGAGAAGAGCGAATTGAGGTTATGTGGCGTGACTGTCCCTCGACACAGGGAATTCAACAGATTTATTTTAATGAACCGAGCACTTAAGGTAACTCCACTGAACACTAATCACTGGACCCGACTTCATCCCCTCCTGTAGCTGCCACCTTCCAATAATGTCCGCACTTCCGAAGAGTGGAGTCGACGGAAAACATCCTATGTGGGTTAGGCAGCGGTGCGCTTACAGCGTAGGGGTCTTATCTAAACCAAATGTCTTTCTTCGATGATGCAACCCGGCCTTAAATGGCAACGAAGCCAGGTAAAGAAAGTTTGAAACTCCCAGCATGTAACTTGCCTGACTTCCCCCCCCCCACACACTGTTGTTGCTGTCTCACACGGGTTGCACGAGCTGTTTGTGTAAATCACGTTGTGTGTTGGTGCCATATAAAATGGCATGAAATGTCTTTAAAGGGTAGGTTCTAGCTGCCATGCACAAATTGTATATATACATATATGTATATAATAAAATCTATTCAACTTGCATCATATATAGATGATGCATGTTTCATGGAGTTTTATTTTATTTTCCAAAAGAGCAGAAAATCCCAAATCCTACACTGTGGTATTGTACTGTTGTGTTTAGAGAGAGCACTTTTAAGGCCAACCCCACAGATCTTTGTATCCATCTCTGTTGCATCCCCTCCATTAGATGCTTCCTCCCTTAAAGGGAGCAACCCTCTTTACCATCAGTGAGCATTTCTTAGGTTAAAAGCATTTTTTTTGCTTGTGTAAGGAATGCGGATTTGCCGACCCCTTTTTCACCCCGTCAGCTCCGATTTTCCTAAAGTTGAGGACACGTTTTGGACATTTTGCTTGCTTCTCCTCTGCTGTTATCTTTTCTATTTCCTCTTCTGTCTGCCTTTGTCAGGGTCTGTGCTCTCACTTAAAAGGGAGACCGTTTCTCTTGGTGCTGTTAGCCCACTCAAGACTGCCCACATGGTACTATGAAGGCCACACAGAAACAGATTGCTTTGCGTTGTATCATCTGCTTCTTGTTTACTTTTTCGCGAACAAGGCAGAAATTTATACAATCTCAACAGGATGGATGGGCATGAAAACGAATCTCATTGTGGACTCGCTCCAACAGAAACATGCATATGAATCACTTTCAGGATATTTAGCTTGACTGAGCATGCTGTTAGACACTGAATTTCCAGTTAAGTGTTTGTCCTATTTCTGAAATTATTATTCCCTGTTTTACTTCAATGGTAAAATGAGCTTAGCGTGGCTTTGATGACATGCTTCTTCCCCAAAATGTTGCACAAATTAAAGCTTGCTCAAGGGTGCCCTCACTAAGCATATTCTGTATGCGAATAACAGCCGTCTAATATACACCATAAAGTGTGCAATTTCATTAAAGTTCATCAGTGTAATCCTCCTCTCTTTAAAGAGCAGCAGCCAGAGAAAAAATGGACCTAAGCTGCAAAACAGGCAGTAAATGTAATCATGTTCCATTCCCCTCAAGTCTTAGAAGAGGTGAATATTTTAACAGGTCTTTAAAATCTCTTCCTCTCTCTCCTTTTCTTCACCCTCCCCATCTTGCGTTTGCCACTGAAATCCCCCTCAAGAGGCAGTCATGAGTCCTCCACGCCGATCATCGAGTTTCCATGGTGACAGGTAATTTCCTCAAGCATTTCCCTGAATGTCACACTTTTTTTTCCTTTTTTCTTTTTTTTTTTTACAACGTGGGATGGCACATTCCTGAACAACGACACAAGTCGGTGTGCAAATCCGAGGAATCAGGTCATGTTTTGCTGCTGGATTTGCCCTTTGTTTTTAATCTAATAATAGCCTTTAGTAATAACCTTTTCCTAAAAGGGCCCTTTATGATGGTGGGAGAATTCAAACTTCTGTATAAATAATGCTAGTTCAGTTGTTGGTGGGAAATGAACAAAATCTGTAACATTAAACTCAGGTTGGATAGTTATTGCTTTAAAGTTCTGCTTTATATAAACATTATCAGCATTCTCAGTAAATCTTAAACACTTTTAGATAAACTTTGAATCCCTGGGTTCAGTACTCGCAACCTACAAAATACCCTCTCATCCGGGCTAATGCTTTGCCATCTTTCGTCTCAAAAAGTTGTTGTTTTTACTTCAAAAGTGGACTCTGACGAGCAGGCCTCTGCTCTCCCCCCCCGTGTTTCAGGGCCTCCACGGAGAACCTGCAGAAAAACAGCATCAGCAGCAACTCGGGCGTTATTTTGGACATCTCCACCCTCAAGATGGCAGACGTGGATACAGAGGTGCCTCCTCTTCCACCCCGTTACCGCTTCAGGGATTTGCTGCTGGGCGACCAGACGTTTCAGAACGATGACAGGTAGCAGGAGAGAAACGCTGCCGCGCTGTGTGCTGTGGCATGTTCCACAACCTGTAACAGTGTGTGTCTGTGTGTGCGTTTCCTGTCTGAGTGCGTGCGTGCGCACACCTAGACCTGCTTCCATTTTCTCCCGGGAATAATGTTTGTGAGGGCAGGAATATTAAAGCATCTATTTTCTCGATTAGGGTCATGCCACCATTTCCACATTGATTTCTCTTAATGACCTCCCTTAAATGTGACAGCACATGAATTCAGCTTTTGATTTTACGCGTGCCTGGATGGATCAGTGGAAAAAAACGAGAGATATAAGAGGCTTGCCGTGTGAATAGGGGTTTTGTTATTAGTGAAAACCTTTTATGGCTGCTTTGCCATTTTAAATCATTTGTACAGCAACGGAGCAAATTGGCTGAAAACAGGGGAAAAGTTGTCTGAGCCTGCATTTTCTCTCGTTTCATTTCGCTCAGGATGGAACGTCCTATTTTTGTCCCATCAAGTTCTGCCACGGTGGCCTTGGGACAGTCCTAAGAGTTCAATTATCGGTGTGGTTTTGCAGGCAGACGTCCAGATGAGCTCATGAGGGGAAGAAGTGAGCACCGCTGAGCACTGCGGAGCTCCCCGCGGTGCTGAATGAGGCTCACAGAGAGAATGGGAGAGAATCAGAGGAGCAGAATAATAATCAGAAGAGTCTTGCAGCTGCGTAGGAGAAAAATGGATGGAGATTCGTTTTGTTTTTTTACAGGTAGTGGTTGCACCTCAGCTGAAAGGTGGTTTGAGATTTAAGAGTTTTTTTCTCTGTCTTTCCGCTGTTATAGACCAGTTTTCCTCAGACACTACAGCCACACACCTACCTTTTTTTATGCTTTGAGCAAGAATGTCTTAGCTGGGTATTGGCGGCTTGTGCGTGTTTGTGTGTGTGTATGTGTGTGCGCGTAACACGGTGCACACCGTTTTTTTGGGCTGAGCCTTCCTTATTCAGTGGTGGGTTATCGTTCACATCTTTGTCCTTTCTCTGCTAATACATCGTAGCTGATATGTGAAAAGATTCATGGACCTCGCATGCCCACTGGCATAAAGGGCTAGCGCCCGGGTTTACTGCTCGTTTGTGGGGCTGTGTGTGCCTGCAGCCCCTCTGCTCATTCTGCAGCGTTATCTGCGGTCATGTGGGACAAAGCATTGTGTGTAAGTTAACACTGCACGGTGGGGATTTTGGTTGTCAGCAGCAGTTCTCTGGCAGTACGGCCATTTGTTCGCAGTATCCTGGATGAAAGAAGACGACCGTCGTCGTAGCTTCCCTTTGAACTAAAACTTTTCTAACAAAGCAAAAACAAAAAATTGACATTCTGTTTCACCACTAAAACTTTGTCTGGTGCTTTCTCTCTTTGTGTTCTTTTTCTTTGTCTCTGCGGGTTCCTGTGGTACATCTGAGCCCGTCTCATGGTCTTCTGTCAGCAGCAGTGTTTGACCACCACCCCTCCCCCACACGCCGTCTTCCTGCTCTCCCAGCAGATGCAGGGATCTGGTGTGGACTGCAAGCTGGGGTTACACTCCCTCCATTTCTGAATGCCAATTTGTTCTCTCCGTAATGTCTGCATAAAAGATGCATCGCTTGAGCCAAAGGCAGAAAAAAAGCAGTTATGCTGCCCTTAGTACATCACATTAGTCTTCAATAGACTTTTGCTTTCTCACTGCATCATGCTTTTCCCCTACTGCTCTGACTGGGTGGAAGGCATGTTTTGCAAATGTTTCATACAGCCGATCCCCTATTTTTGTTGACAGCTTTGCAGTTGGAGAGGGTAATTACAGGCTTGTTGCCGGGCTACCAAAACACGCATGCTTTAGAGCAATGATGTAGTGGCATCCGTGTGTGTGCGTGTAACCCTAAAACAAATCCGACTCGGAGGATAAACCAGCCAGCCCCCCGCCCCCGTGGCCTTTGTGTTTTGGATTCTTCATGGCGGGACGTGGCTGTAAAGAGTAATAGGCTTCAGGTCTGGAGGGGCAGGTAATTAGTCACTATGTGCTTTAACGAAACAAAGAGGAGCCCACAACGAAATTAGAGTGAGAAGAGCCGGAGGAAAACCAGAAAATTAGGCAGCGTGCACATTTGAAATCGTTTTGATGTTGTTTGTGAAGATATATAAGCGTGTCCTGGATATTTCACGACCCATTGAAGACATTTAGGTGTGAGTGGGACGGACTTGCTTCCTTCAGGATGAACACAACACTTCTGCCCAGATGCTAGCAGCACACAGAAACTTAGTTAATAAGTTTATCATACAATCATGATCTGAGGATCTGAGGGGATAGCGATGTTTGAGGGTCCTGATGCTGAGAAGCTTTCAATCTGTCTCTACTTGTAGCTGTGTAGAGGTAAGCCAAGCTGCAAGCCTATGGTCAGCCACCGTTTCCCCATGACATTGGTTTAGACATGCTTGACGGATGACCAAAGAAGGATTAATAATGAAGTTGATGTTCTCGCTTCCCTTTCATTTCCAACTTAAAGGACCTGCCTTTAATAGTTTTGGTCGCCTTTTCATGGTGAGACGTTGTGGGCCGTAAGAAGTCCTGGCAGCCACTAGTCTGAGATGATCTGCTTTTTCAAGCAGAGACAGAGGGAATTCTTTTGTGCCAGCTCTATATCTGTATCTACATCTGTTCAAAAGACTATGCAGTTTTCAAAGAGCTTGTGTTGGCAGCGATCCAAATGGTTGGCAAAGCATTCTTTTGAGGCTTTACATGGTCAAAAGTAGGGGCACAATAGGAGTACATTATTGTTTCCTTAAGTACTCTCTCTCTCGAGGAATGTACTTTTTATGGCTAATAACTACTTCCCAAGGCACATTTGTACATTTATAGGTGCTGAAAGGTACACATATGTTCCCTATAGAATGGACAAAGTGCTTGAGTTCAACAGCAGGACCTTCTAGGATACCACCCCAGTGAAAAAGTCTTTGGCCCCCCAAAGGTGCAATTAGGTCCTTTCTTTTCTGAGAGTGGACCTATTAGTGTTTTTGCTTTGTTGCATTATAGTCCCCTGTGTCGTTCAGTCTGTTTTGCTGCTATTTCTGCTGGCTGTGCTTGTTCTAGGGGATTAGTTCCATTGGCTTGTGCACATCTCAGGTGTTGCTAGAAAGAGTTCAGGCCTAAGATCTCCAATGGAGTTTGTTTTTTGTCGTGAGTTTTTTTTTCCTGTTTTTTTTTCTCCCCTTTTTTTTATATCATCCATGACACTGAATCATCAGGCACAACTTGATCGATTTATCAGGTGATCCGTCTACCTCCTTAGATATTCCACTTGCAACAAGAAATGTATTTAACTTGAGAAGACGTGCTGTGCTTGCCATCTCAAGTCAAAATCAATGAAATGTTATATATTTGTCGTCTGGAACATAGGCATCGACAGTATTTCTAAGTACATGAAGTCATTTTACGTCAGTGGTGGCAAAAACCAAAACACAAGCATGCCCAACTTTGCCCGTGGCTCTTCTGAAAAGCCTCTTCCAGCTACACGTCAGGTTTTTGGACAATCTTAAATTTGTGCTGCGATTGATTTTTCCAGGTAACTAGTAGGAGGATGCAGGAAACGGGGAGTTGGGGGGATGATGACTCACAAAAATGGAGGAATCACAAGTGCCAAATACCAAAAACACTTTCCTCTTCTTTAGGAAACAGAGGTTGGAGACTGTGTTATTTGAACTGAAAACCGAAACCCTCTTACTCTCCAAAAGACATTGTTGTGATCTCTGATCCACTCGCTGGGTTCTAAACTGTTGTTTAGATTTCTTGACAGTCTTCCTGATCATTTGCACCACTCAAATCTGTTTCCCTTCCTATTTTTGCATAGCGTTATCACTAATAGTACCAGGAAAATCCGACGATCCCTTTGAATCTTTTCTGCATACCTCAGAGCAAAGTTTGTCCGAGCCTGACCCCTCTGCGCCGTCTGTTAGTGAATCGCTTCATTCCTGTTAATCTCTTTGTTTCTGTGATGTAGAAGTGAGAGTACAGCTCGCGTGTGTGTGTGTGTGTGTGTGTGTGTGTGGTGAGGAGGAAATCTCCCTCCAAGGCTACCATTATTTCCCGAGCCGGGTGTCAGAGGGCCAGAATGACAACCTGACTGCGTGGGTGCGGGAGAGGAGCAGCCACGCTGAAGTCCCGGGTCTGACGAGCGAGTGGTGGCTGCGTGGGTGCGTGTTTGTCTGAAAACGAGTGTTTACGCTCTGGGTGAGCTCTGGGAGTGGGCACGATAGTGTGCGCACCTATGGATGTCTGATTGGGCATTCGAGTTTGAGTACGTGGGTTTGTCTCACTCTTTCACTCAAGGGCTGGAAAGAGGGGGGGGGGGGGGGGGGGGG
>JABUIW010000058.1:91721-128551 GCA_013363375.1 Menidia beryllina
GGGGGGGGGGCAGGCAATCTTAATCGGTGGGAAATAGAGACCAAACGCTTGTATCGCTGCCCACACAGCCGACAGCAGAGCAGGGATAAAATTACCCGCATCCATCTTTCTCCTGCATCGCTAATCACGCTCAGGTTTTTTTTCTTTTCTTCCCCTAATCAAAGCGCCAGGCCAGTGGGAGCAGCCTCCACACGGAGAGCGGGACTAATTGGGCTCTTAATACCTTCCTGAGTGTTAGGAGTTTTGGCACTTGGACTTGTGATGCGGCACTTACCCAAAGGCTGATGTCCAGCTATTGTACCAGTAACTGGTTCCTACTAGAATAAAAAAAAAAAAAACAGGTAAAAGAATAACGGAGATAATGGTCACATAGATTTATTCATTTTTATTTTATTTTGTTTTTTTGCGTCGGGTATGCTGGGGTAGAATAGCCGTAAACTGTCCTGAGACTTTGTGAGTTTTTGTTTGCGCTCGCCCTGTGGCAGAAGCCACTTCTGGGCTGTGGCGCCGCATCATTTCCGTCAAAGTGTGTTTACAAGGAAGATAAGATGGAGAGCAAAGACGAAGGGGAAGATGAGGAACAGAACAAAAAAAACAGAGAGGGAGAAGGGCCAGGCAGATGAAAGATAAAAACAAAAGGAGCAAAAAGAGGCCCTGTGACAAGGTGTTTCTGGACCAGGACTCTCTACCTCTTCACACACTTAAAGCTATATTTGGACTCCTTTTCCATTAGGATGGCATTCAGTATTTGGGGAGCAGTGTTAGTTCTTATAAAAACATGACATTCCTTTTTTTTTATCTGTAGATTGCCACATATAGTATTCTTAGCCAGGACGTGTGCGTTTTTGAGATGTCTTTTGAGATTACTTTGCCTCTAACATTGGGGACTTAACTGAATGAGGATGTCTCCCTCTGTGCAGACGCAGCGGTTCTTTGTGGTTTCGACTAATTCATTTTCCTGGTATTTGTCGGGCTCTACAGATTACCTCCTGCTCGCTGCACTCCGCACAGAGCTTCTCTCTAACTCAGCCGTCCTCACAGCGATTAGTGGAACTGATCGTGAACGAGCCAACACACTCCGGACGGTACCATTAAACCCCCAAATCACGCTCTTGCTCGTCCAGTTGGACTTAAAACGGTTAACTGCTACCACCTCTCTATTGCAGCCGACTACACACCATTGATGACCGTCCACAAGCTGGCTGGACTTTTTCTATTCAATATATCTGCTTACACTCACAGTGTTTTCAAACCCTTGGCTCCGGTAAAAGTTTTCTTCGGTAAACTGTCCACAGAAAATACAGTGCTTAGGGACCAGATGGCTGACTGCTGTTGCACCACAGGTGAAACGACCTGTGGCTGTGATCGATCGACACTGGCTCAAAGTGAGCAGTAAATAAGCTTTCAGTCTGCACCACATCCTTTTTTATTAACTTCCAGGAAATCAATCCATTGCATTGAACCCTTGTAAAGTAATTAGATGTAGGTTTATGGTTACATGTATTACAGTGACACACCTCTTTACAATCTAAATGTGTATTTTATGATGAAAAACATAGAAAACAGAAACTTTTGGACACCGTGTGACCGAACCGTCCCCTCACCCTATACGGGTGTTTGCCCTCTAAGCCCTCTGCTCTTAAAAGAGAGCGTTTCTGGATACGTACACATTTCCGCTTGCAGCTTAGATCATTCGGTTGATTAGTCATCGCCACTGGCACAGAGTGGGCGGGAAACACTTCAAGTCCTCTGGTCCCAGTCACGCCGGCTACAGAATGGCTGCGGGTCTTAATAAGCATGCTGCCGTTGTGAGGATTTTTTTTATTTTCACCAACCAGAAGCCCCACACAGGTTGAACCACTTTAACTTCATCGTGCTGAGGTAGTCCGAGGCTTTGTCCCTCCAGATAAACGACGCTTGTCAGAGCACTCTGAGGCACGGCGTCACCAACGAACTCGGGTTTGCGGAGGTGTCATTTTCTGTTCTCAGTGTTTGGATTTATTTCTTCTGGACACAGAAGAAGTATTAGTCAAGGTGGCCCAGCATACTAAAGCAAAAATGCATCAGTCTGCATCTTTCATCTGGGCATTGCAGTGGCTAGGAGCACAGGAATTGCTAAAATAAGACACAATTATGGTTCACCTAGAAAGGAGGAGTTAATAGAATTGTGTTTTCCCCTCAGAATTTGCTCCTATTCTGGGTTGTTGCATCTTTGTCTTGAAATCTGGGGCGCGTTCGCTGTTCAGCTCCTGCGTTTTGTCGTGCCAACATGATTAGCGTTGGTTCCGCCAGACTTTAATAAACAGCCGTGATGATGGAGGCATTTGGACGCGGCTGTCAGGTCCGAATAGGGGAACACAGGACTGTGGGTGTGTGCGAAGTATACAGGGTCCAACTGAGGATATTTTCTGACATATAGTCAGCTGAATGTACAGCTAAATACCCAAGTACTAAAGTATGATGAGGTTTGACAAAGGCTGAAAATATAGTGTAAATATATGTTGTTATTGGGTGAATACATATACCTAATGTATCTGAAACAGTGGCGCTGCTGTGGCTCTCTGTTTTGCAGTATAATTCTAGTGGAAGGCCCCGGGGCATTCTGTGACTTATGATGCAACACTATTTTCTACTGTGCGCGAAAAAGAAGTAAATTTGATTTATGAAATGCAGTGTGGCAACTATGAATAAAACATATGCAATTTTTAACTAACTTAATACATTGTAAGAACATAAAATATACTTTAAAAGGTTTTTTTTTGGGGGGGGAGGGGTATAAAATCAGTCATGTTTATTAAATGAAATCTGGAACTGAAAGCTAAATGAGAACAATGAACCAAATCAATAATAAATTGTACTGAGGCAATACAATAGTAATGTCTCCCTGTGGCCTACTCATGTTTCCGCCTGGCTTTGTTTAATTTTGTTTTTGTGTTGGCCAGGAGTTCCCAACCAACCCTCACTGAGGCATTTGTTACAAAGGCAAAAGTAGTCCAGCAACCTGGAGAAGAATAAACAAAAACCCCTAATATAATGCCAAAGCGTGATTCACGGGACACTTGAGAGCAGGTTTGATGTCTAAGCATATATACCTGTAATTATTAGTTTTGGGGTAACTCTGAGCATCCTTTTCATCCCGGGGATGATGAGGACAGGGGCCGCCCCGTGATCGTTGCAGGGACTGTTGCGTTACATCATTTCTGCGCCTCTGTGTGTAAACATTTGGTGCCACTGCTTCCACTACTTCCTCCTCCCTGCCAACGCCGTGCACGGGCAGACATTTCGCCCACAGCAGCGCCAGCTCATTGCCTTAATATGTTTTGACAGAGGAAGCATTACCAGGCCCCCCCGAAGGCCGTCGGGCAGCATGGAGGCGCACCCAGTGGGAGCCGAGGAGCTGAGGGAAGACGCAAGCTGTCCTTTCTTCCTGTATGTAGTTTTACAGGATCTTTAAAGCAACGTCTACATCGTCGCCTAGTGCTCAGCTTGGCCTTTGGCCGCATTTTCTCCGCCTCTGTCCAACAACAATGTATGGACCCGGGCACTGTGGCCGGGCATCCTGCTACACAAATCACTTTTCCTTTAGCTTCTGCCTTTAATCTCAGGAAATGAAAGTTATCATTATGGCAGAATTCCAGGCGTTTTAGAGTCGATTGCTTTTACCAGCCGTAGGCAGTGGACAGGCTTCTCTGCTGCACGTCTGTGTCTGTCACATCTCCTCTTTTCTCTGCATTTTGGCCACCCTTTCCACTAACCCGTTTTGCCGGCGTGATGGCTTTAAATGACGCCGCCTGAGTCCAGCAACGCGTGCCCGGCTCATCACGCCGCGGTAACTCCAGAGTCGTCTCCAGCATCTGAATTAGATGTGTTTTCACTTCGTTAGAGCAATCGTCTTATTTCCTCCAGTCGGTGGATGGGGGTTGGGGGGTGGGGAGGCACCATGCTGGCTTTGATCGGCTTTGGTAATGGATCTGAAGTAAGTGAAAGAGCATCTTGTTCGGTGATGCTGCGTCATGGGAGATGAAACCCAGGGAGATGCTGCCATCTGTCATAAAATGTACAGTAAGTTACACAGAGCAACCACTGGCTGACGGCTTTTTCTCTCTTCAGGATGCAGCTGCAGTTCTCTGTTTCACCACAGAGCGGCTCTGTACACCTGTTTGTTCTCCTGCAACTGCTCCTACCCCAGATGAACTTTCATGCGTCTCCCTCTCTGCCATCCATCCTCTGACATATCTTAATGGTCTTTCTCGGTCTATTCATCTCCTTCCTTTCCTTCTTTTTTTTTTCATTCTTTATTGAGCTGAGGCGGGTGTGCACACCTACCAGCACTTAGCTCGCAGCAGGATGTCGTTTTTCATTTATCCACAGCTGCCAGTTAATCTTTTTTATCAAATAGGACAGGAGTGGAAGGCTATAATATTGATTTCATCTGCATTAATAACCCCTCTGTGAACACATGAAAGATGCTCTAAAAAAAGAACAAACACAGAGCTTAAGAGGAGTCTGCAAATTAAACTGATAGCTGGCACATACAGAACATTAATGATTCATATTTATTAATTTTTTGCTAAATCTTTCATGTTCCAAATATCCACATCATGTCGGGAATTAAGCATGCACCTGCAGGCCCAGCCTCTCTAATCCCAAGATGAATATTAACGGACGATTGGGTGCGTTTCCTGGAGGCTGAGCTCAAAATGTCTGCGGCACCGAGCGTGCGGCTCACCGTGTTATTTATTTTTTTTCAAGTGCATTAATTACAGGGTTCCAGCTGCTGCTGTTCTGGCGAAGGCAAAGAGTGTTGCAATAAGTAATGGTTATCAACAGACCTGCGAGATCTTGATCAAGGATATGAGAAACTAATTACTGGGGAGGCTTTTTTCCTGGAGTTGCGGCAGATAATAGCTGTTCAGACCAGAGAACGGCACATGCATAAGAAGCCTGTCGGGGGTTTTATTGATGGCAAATCATGGCAAATGTAGCAAATAAACCACAGCCTACCGCCTGATTACTTTGACTTGATTGCGGGCCTCGCCTGACCCACTTCCTGTGTTTTGACCCAGTGGATGCCATGAATTTCATCTATTTGTTTTAATTTTTTCTCATCGTAGAAAAGCATTGGACACTGAATGGCCCTGGGTAGTGAAATTCCACACCTACGAGTGTCAGTAGTTCACATGGTAACATAGATCATTATTCAGTATCCCTCAGTCTGTCCACCTCTCCATCTACTCACTGTCGCTGACCACATTGCCTGTCAAGAGAACTGACTTTCTGCTGTCCTTTGCTTGTGTGCAAACCAGCCTGGGTGGGTTCACTGTGGCCACCTGCTCATTTGGCTTTGGCTATTCATCAATAACTGGTGGGGGGGGGGGGGGGGGGGGGGGGGGTGAAGTTCCCCTCATTGAATTGTTCAGTGTTGATGTTTGCTGTTGTGCGTCCGGAATTAAGAACCCTGAGAGGGATGGAGGGATGGAGCGGGACCTGAGGACGGCTGTGACTGGTTGTTCTGCCCCAGAAAAATGGGAGATCATTAACTTTGGCCATTATGTAACTCCTGGGAGAACCCGTCGGGTTGGCTGAGCCCCTGACGTTTCACCGTGACGACGTCTCCGACCCACTAGCTCCCTTCCATCTCCACCAGGGATGGAGGCAGAGTCGAGGACCTGGAGACAGGCTGATCATTTCCTCGTGTGCGTCCGACAGGGGGGGAGACGCTCTCCCTCCGCCTCCGCGCGCCCCCCACCGAGACCAGGATGCGGTTTTCAGGAGGTGTCGGTTGCTGACTGACTCCGTTCCAACACCGGGAGGGGAGGGATCGCGTCGCCGGAGGATCGGCAGCGATGGCAGGCGCTAAACTGACGCCCTCGCCTTCGGAGATCGATCCGGACGTGAAGACCGACGTGCAGAAAACCCCCGAGCCCACCTGGGTCAATCCCGCCAACCCTCTCCGCTCCACGGGTTCTCTGGGGAGCGATGCCGGCCAAAGGTAGCCGCCGCAGATCCGCCGCTCATCCTCATGCAGCATCCACGAGCGAGAACGCGACGCCGCGCGCGCGCGTGGGTACCATAAGTCCCCCCAACGAGTCCGCTCGTAATTATTCATTCCCGAAAGTTGTGCCGTGATCGGCGTCCCGTTCTCGAGCAGAAACGTGCATCTCCCTCTGAAATCTGGGGGAATGTGGCTGCTATAAGCGCTGCGCACCGGCTCCAACGACCTATTTCCCCCTGCCCCCCCTCCGCAGGGTGAACATATCAGCTACTCCTGCGACTTTCTTTTATGAATCAGTTGCTTTGCACATAGCATGCTTCTGCAAACGCCTCTGTTTGCCAGCGGCTGGTCTCTCAGCATGGCTGCAGTGTATAGAGATTACATAAGTCCGTGGATGCTGCATCCCCATCACAACTGAATGAATCCCGAGTTCTTAGTTGGGAGAAGATATTTTAGCACAGCATATCATCGAAATGGGAGTTTTTTTCTCTAAATAAAGTCAAATCAAGTGATGTGATAAGAATGCAAACCACAGGAGATCAGGATGACACAAACGCTGCCTCATGTTTCTGCACACGCATGACAGAGTCCACGAAATCTGATTCTTCTCTCAGTCTGTTTGGTTTACAAAATGAGTGGTGGTTTTTGCATGGATCACATTCACGGTGGGACAACTACGGGACACGCGTGTTGCTCTTCCCCTCAGAGAGTCGAAGGACTCTGAGGGTTGCAGAGAATGAAGCCATTGATTGGCACTCTGATCCGCCGGCCTGTCTGGAGTAGATTTAGCTGAAAACACGAGGATTGTGCTTGTTAGGCAACGTTTCCCAAACCTGCACCACACAGGAACTATGCTGGTGGTGCAGTGCAGTTTTTCTTTTTTTTTTTCCGTCCAGATTTCAGCCGCTTACTTTCCATGGAGAAATGACTATTTCTAAACGAGCCAATAAATGTAACAATTTCTGCGTGATTACGGCGTGATTAGAACCTTTTTTTCCCCCCGAGCCAGGTTTCTTTTGTTTAGCCGCTTCACTCTTGTCGTTAGGAGGGTCGGCGGAGCTGACCGATGTCCTGAGACAACAGGTAACCTGGCGCTGTGTAAGTGGCAGGGAGAGTAATCACTTTAAGCTTGAGCTGGCACGTAATCAGGCCCACTTCTCTGCTCATTTTCGATCGGTCTTATCCTATCCATCCATCCATCCATCCATCCATCCATCCATTGTCTATACCGCTTCTTCCCAGTAGAGTCACTGAGGAGGGGGTGGACATTGGACAAGCGGAGGTACAGCCTGGACAGGTCGCCTGTCCATCACAGGACCACACAGAGACAAGCAACCAAACACACACTCGCATCTACTCCCAGGAGTCAGATTTAGAGCCCCCTATGTCGTTTTATTCTAGTCTCCTTAAAGAAACAATAAGTCAGCTCGGTGAGAAAAAAAAAAAAAAGAAAAAACTGTATAGAATCTGTTTTGCTTCTTCCATTACAGGTTAATAAATGAAGTCTAATGTCAGAGCTAATGATAAATACACCAACAGGCGGCCGAGGATTCTTTTTGTCTGCTGTTATCCAAGCTTTGAAATGTCATGTAATTACCTATTATCAGAGGGAGAGAAGATAAACTCGGTTGAGGAGGTGGAGGCACGGTTTTAGAGGCTGACATTTGAAATAAGAACAAAAAGGGGGGGGGGGGGGGGGGTACAGGGAGGCGGTGAGGATGATTGGTGATTTGTTCGTGATCAGAATCCGACCGTGGAGAGAGCGGCTTCCTGTCAGATTATCAGACTAAACCGCACTGGTCACAGCTAAGGCTGTTCTCATCTTTTACATGATTTCCTCAAATGTCTTGGGCTGTAATGTGTCAGCTGGCCAGTTGCCCAGGGCAACAGATTTGATTGAGCATTTTCCTCACGGATGCAGGCAGGCTGGCATCATAAATAAGGGGATAAATGAATGAATGAACGAATGAATGAATGAATATTCCCCCTTACGGTAATCTTCCGGTCAAGTCATTTTCTAGAAACGCACACGCGTTCGGCCCCGCTGGCCAGAAGCAGGCGTGTCCCCGGGTCCCCCGCAGACCGGCGGGTCGCTGGCAGGAATCCCGAGAGCTCTCCAGGTTGCGAAATGCGATCAGCGTGGGATTTGTGTCCTGCTGGCTGGCGGATGAGAGGAAGCGGAGGGAGCAGGAGAATCGATGATGGGGCCCAGTGTGAAGCTCAGGCTGCAAGGAGTTGATTTATGCCTGCATAATTTCTAGAGAACCCCTGGATGTTTGTAAATAAAAAGACTTTTTGGGACGCCGGTGACAGTCTTGCAGGCGGTAAATGGGCCAACTGAGGTTTGGAAGAGATTCAAGAATGAAGTGATTGATCCCGCTCAGCCAAAGCCGATCCTAAACACGCATTAAGTCATCCAAATGTTTGAAGAAGGAGATTTTGTCGGCTCGCAACCCACCACAGAGCACCTCTGACCCCTCAGAATCCACCCACTAAGTCTATCTCATTTAGAAAGTTGAGCCTACAGACAGATTTCATGAAAGCCCTCATAAGTTCATTAGAATCCCCCCGCGCAGTAAAGCTGAATGTTATCCCATTCGGCGTCATGTTTCCTCTTCTTCTCTGCACATTTTCTTACTCGGCTGCGTGCATATCCGTGCACCCGGATAGCAGCTTACCTGCTCCCAGTCTCTCCAGATTCAGCCTTTGCTGGACTGCGCCGCATTAGAACTGACAGCAACACCAAACTGTCTGCACATCCGACGCTTATTTACAGTGAGCTGCTTTCGTAGAGTAACTAATTTCATTTGAGGAGGCTTTAATGAAGTCTGCGGGGATACGTTACGTGTCATCCATCGTTATTGCTCATTAAGCGCTGATGGTCCCACGGAAGCTAACCGGAGGATGGACATACCCTGAAAAACTACAAATCCCTGTTGTTTTTAAAAAAGATAACGCTTGTTTGGATGATCCGCCCACTTTCTAGCATCAGCCCGCTTTAGGCAGCTCTCCGGGAAAGTAATTGAAAGGCCACTTTGAAGGCGCCGGTTTGCACTTGTTCTCTCAGCATCTCAATCCCTGCTTGTGATTTCCAGTCTGATGCGAGGTGAGGAACACTTTGCCTTTGTGATGTCCGGTTTTTAACCGTAATAGGAGTAAGAGTAAGAACAGAGCAGCGTGGTTGTTGCTGCGGAATGTGGCGGTTTCTGAATTTTTAGCTCTATTGTTGTGACAGGACCTGCGGATGAAAGCGATTGTAGACTTTTGGCTGTATCTGCTGCTGGCTAACAGGACTAAAGGGAGTGTCTGTTTATCAAAGCTCAACTGTGTCGAAGCTATTAGCAGCCAGATAGTTTCTCTACTGCACATTAAAGCGCTGTTCAAATAGGCACCAAATGGACTCTGGAATCATTACAGAGGATCTCATAAGCTGTTGTCATGTGCAGTATCTCACATATCAGATAATCGCTATCCCTGTTGTTCTTTCACCTGTTGACGAACCCTGAAGGGAAGGCGACCATTGTGTCACTTGCTACTGAGGAAAGATGGGAATTTCGGTTCAATCGCTTCGGGCTTGAGTTTGATCAGAACAATACTTTTAAAAAGAAGTTGGAACAAAAGCTTTATAGTTACAGGATGACAAAAACAGCTTTTGAATAGGTTCATTTTAATCAATAGGTTGATACCATGACAGGATGTATTGACATTATTTCATTAACATTGCCTAAAATATACATAAAATACATATAAAACGCCAAACTATACATAAAAAGCCAACATAATCCATCACTGGTCACAATAGAAGTTTACAAAGATATACACAACCATATATACACAATATACACAACCCAGTTCAAAGAACTGGGTTATTATTGCATAGCATTGGATTATCCCAAAGTTTTCAGTAACAATTTCATACATTTTTAGCAACAAAAAAAAAAAGAAATGACATAATATTATTTACCTTTTTTATAGAACTGGTTTCAGAAACCAATCTACCATTTGATTGATAGATGGGAAGTTTTCTCTACCGCATCAGCATAAAAAAGGTTTATTCTCACTGAGTGCTTTGGAATATTTCCAGCTGTGCGGCAGCTGTCCGCTCATAGTTGGGGTTCATGTTTTGAATTATTAGTTCGAGCCTTTAAATTAATTTGATATGACAGCCCAGAATGGATTGTATTTTTGACCTACGCTCTGCCGTTGAAACGGCAAAAAGGTTTGTGATGGAAGGCTGAAAATAGGAAAAAGACCTTGTAACCTCACAACTTCCTGGTTAATGATTAATGAGCCATCATATAGAGAGACGTCAATGGGATAAAGCATTACCCATCATGTTGTACACTTTTCTGCCTTAAAGACTGCCGCATGATTTTTATTTTTTTATTTACAAAATCATTGGACTTGACTCGTTCCCCTCCAACAAGCAGGCTTTGTTCATACAAGACAGAAATGATGTTCCAGATTAAATCTTTATGAGATTTGTCTGCAGCATTTGAGCATCTTAATGGTCTTTTCTGTTTGTCCACATCGTTTCAGATCATTTGCTACATTCTTGACACACTGTGACAGATCCCAGAGTAAAAAATGTTTCTTTTGTATGTTTCTGACTAAAACCAGTTGTTCATGTTTTGCTTTTTTTTGCTCGGCGACTGCCGGGTTACTGCAGGGTTTTTTGTTTAGAGTTTTGAATGTGTAATACTAACGTGCGTTGAACAAAGACTGAACTTGTAATTATTGACTGCTGGACTGGAAAATTCATGCCTCTTTGCCTCTACTGGCTCCCCCTCAGTAATGGCTTTTTAAGGAAAGTCGGTTTCTTAAGAATCTGATTAAACTGTGCGCTTTAAATGTGTCCATTTCTCCCTCAGCTTTGTCCACCTGTCAGTCCCTGAAACAAATGGTCTGTGTCTCCCTCTCTGTTGGTCATTTCCCTCAGTGTTACACACCCTTTTATTGGTCAACTCAAGACGTAAACTTCTCAGTCTGACCCAATGGGAGTGTCCACTGATCCCCTGTGGTTTGCATTAAGAGCTCTGTTCCTGTTAACCTCATGCGTTGTTTTGATCAACTTAATGTAAAGTGTTTGTCCTGCACGTGCTTTGTGAGCGAGCAGCTCTGAAATACAAGCTGTATTTCTTGTCAGACCCAGGAAAAAAAAAGAGACATTTCACAGACTATTTACTTGTATGTGGCAAATGAACACACTGACACCTTTATGGAGACTATATTAAACTGAGGACAAATGGGGTTGAGGACAAATTTGTTTTTAACTCATTTTCATGTCGTTTCAAAAGAAATACTAAAAAATGAATGTAGGTCAGCTCTCCTTGTAGAACAAACTGTTTCTAAGGTTCTCTGTGAAGGTTGTAAAGTTTTTTGTGTTCTGCCAAAAGATACAAGCAAATGCAAATCAATCCTGAGGGGCATTCTTTACTTGCTATTCACCGTTTCCTCCTCTTTCCCGCCTCCTCGACCCCACCACCCCCTAACCTGTGCCTATCTGTGTCCATGTGTGCTGTATCCAGGTATCAGGAGGAGTACAGTATGGACTCAACCAATGCCCAGTAAGTCCCTGGCAGCATCATGCGTGCATGGCATGGATCGTGTCTGCAGTGGTAACCGGACTGCACCAGAGCGCACACGTTGCACAGTTTGCATTGGATTTGTTTTGTTGCAAAGACCATATGTGGGTAATGGCACGTTCAGCCATTTTAAACACTTTTATACACCTGTAAAGCTGCAAAGCAGGCAGGTGGGGTATTGTTAGTGGGGGCAGAGCACATTTCGGTTACCTTTTCACCACTCGTTTTGGCGAAGACATTTAGCTCAGAGCCTAGTTTTTGTCCAATCTGATCATGTAAAAAAAAAAAAAGTTTAAAAAGTGGTGAAAAGGAAGCTTGATTGTCATCAACCTCCAGGGGAAGTGACTGAATGTGCACGCTAGTCTTTTGCTCGAGTGTTGTCAAAGTGAGATCATGGAGAAAAACGATTCAAGCAAAGATGTGAAAACCCTTCTTAGACTTTCAAAATTTTCAGCTATTGTTTGTGTCATAGGACCTACAAGCAACTGTCTGTGCTTATGTACTGTATGCATGCTGTGAAGGCAGTGACTATGGAAACAGTTTCATATGGTTGGGTTATTTCAAATCTGTTTGGAGACGAGGCTTTCAGGATGCAGTCAAAATTAAATGGTGGAAACGGATTGAATCTACGGTTTCTGATCTTTTGAAATATTCCTTTTTTTTTCATTGCCAGCTTATGACAGAAATGTTTTTGATCGGTTGCGTGGTAAGTGTGCGTTTGCACAAGACAGTGGGGAACCTCCAAGTGGTTCAAATGCAGATCTCGTACCTGCCCCCCGCTCCGATCTGCGTTCAGACGCACGCGAGGTCGGGATTCTCTGACATGACGGGGAATTTTTCATGAACTCATCAATTTGATTCATTTCCTTTTTCATTTCGGTGGGTTCCCATAAAACCGCCGAAGCAGCGTTTGTATTCATCTATCTGGGTGAATAGTAAATAAAAGCTCCTTTTCTTTTGCCGAAAAGAAAGCTTGAAGGAATTCAGCGACACACTGAGCTGGGGAGCCGCTGCCTTCCCACTTCTTTTCTTCTTTTTCTTTTTTGCTGAGTCATGGAGGCCAAGCTGGTGTGTGTGCGTTTTTTAATATGCTTATTTTTTTGTTAGGCCAACATATTTTCCAGTTTCACCGGGTTTAGATTCCTGCATCTTTTCCATTAACCAAGCCTTTAGTTTGATATCAGAACTAAACAGCCGTGGGTGACAGGTACTAAAAGTGATGATGTGGAGATGTCGGTAAACATTGTTGCTTTTAATGGAATGAAAATAACTTCTATTGAAATTTAAACTCCACTCATAATGGTTTGTCCACCTATTAGGCATCAGTGTGTTGTGGATCAGTTGTGGATAAAATCATGAATGGGGCAGCAAATTGATTCAGAGACATCTGATAGCAGCCTCAAGTCCGAGACTCATTCTTCACCAACAATACAGACAATAAATTTGTTTACAAGTCCTCCCACACACACAGTGTTTAAACACTGAGAAAACGTCAGATTAGGAAATGCCACTCAGATGGATTTTTTTTTCTTTTCCATTAGCATCTACTCAGCCCAACAAGTTTCAGGCCAACCCGACTCCATACAGTTTAGGTGGTTTCCCATTATAAATGACGGCCCATCAGAAAGACGAGGCCGACCAGCGTAACCACATAAGCCAGAGACAACAATCCAACAACGATCCAATACTAATACGGTGGATGGTTTTATACACCTACAGTTAAAATACTGTCAGTGTGACGGGAGTAGCGTTGTTTCGGCTGCTTTTTCCGTACCCTCTGAAGCTTTTACACCCTGGTGGTGCTTATAGAGGGAAGTTTGAAGCTTTAGCTGTCATCAGCTTCTTGCAATTCTGCATGTCAGCAACCCCCACCACCCCCACCCCCGTAGAGATGTCCTCCCTGTCTCTTGATGTGGCAGCCTGTTACTGTCTGAAACTGGATTGTGGTCCCTGGGTGAGGTGCAGGATGTTGAGCTTTAAAGACGTGACGTGTATTTCCTCCTCAGTGTTATGTTTTTCTTCCAAGTAAAAATGTGTGATTTGAAATTCTGGATAAAAAAAGAGTCAATGACTGACTGGCAACACATCGTTCAGGAACGGAGGCTGACACGATGAATACATTGTTGTTGTTTTCACTGTGTGTTGAGCTGCAGGTAGTGCCTCGTGCGCTTCCTGTGGTTGCAGAGAAAAGTTGACTTATGAGATGAAAGAAGGCGCTGGTTTTAGGTCACAGCGTCAAAGAGCTGATAAGCATTTTTGCGTGTTCACCAAAGGCAGAAATGTTCCGCCTGCTTAGCGGATGCTTAAAGATGGATGAGTTTGATGCCGAGGGGTCCCTGGGCGAGCACGGTTGGTGAGTTGTTAAGCGTAACCTAATCTGAACCCAGTCATTTCTTTACTTTTTGGTGCCATGTCCCTGGACTCATTTTCAGGCTTTTATATGAGACTGCGCTGCCCAGTATTTACATACCTGCTGGATTACTTCCCAAATTAAGAATATGAAGTATAAGGCTCTCTTTGTGAAAAGGGACAACCTTTTAATTGATTTGTGGATTAAAAAGAAAGTTTTAAACAGTGTAGAACCCCAGAGAGAAGAAGATTCCACTATTGTTCCGGTTCGGTTTCTATAACTTGTCTTTCACTGTAATTAAAAAGTTGTTTTGTTTTTGATTGGTTTTCTAATTTTCTATTTTCTGGCTTCATGGTAACATCATTCTCTCTCCAGACAGCAGCTCTCAGAGACTAGCAAATACAAGTATCTGAGATCTTTGCTCTTTTTTCTGAAAAACTTCACCTCAAAGGGATGAGTTAAAGCACTCCTTTTATTTTTTAGATTATATTTTCTATGTATTATGTCTGTAAATATGTGTATATACATACATGTTCAGGGGATTAGCCAATGTTTAAGTTGACTTCAGTCAACCAGACATTTAACATTGGTATTCGCTGTGAATGATATAAGAATAAAGTGAGCATCACTCTTTCAACTGCACACTATAACCGCTCGTTGACAGACACGTTTTAAAGATGCTGATTCTGTCGCTGATCTATCAAACCATCTGCCGCTGTGCATCAAATGACTTCAAGCCAAAATGACCCCAGCTACTGATCTATTATCCCAACTTTCACTTCACACGGTTGCTGAGGATGGCCTGAACTGACCCGCTGCAGCTCTCTGCCATCTTTCATTTCGACCTCATCCGTCCTCAGCCCGCCCTGCTCCCATTTAAAGTGACTGACGACTCCCTCACAACTGATTTTGATAACACGTTTCTCCTGGGGATTCCTGTTTCAATGTATATCTTACAGAGCACATTGGCCTCAGGACCATTCAGTTTTTTTCCTTGTGCTATGATTAAGCTATTAGACACGTGCTCTCGTTTTGGCGGCAGCTCACAGGGAGAGCAAAAAAAAAAGTGGCTTCTTTTGCAGATTCATCTTCAAATTATTTTTAGAATCCTTGATGCCATTGCTCTGGGAGTTCATGGAGAATGCTCTATTTGCAGATATTTGCTTAGTCACAGGGCCGAAAGACCTTAAACAGCAGTCAGAAATGTAGAATATTGTGAGCTGTGAGCTGAAAGGCTGCTGTAATTGTGCTTACAAGCCTCAGTTCACAACTACTGTTTTTCTGACTCTGTGCCCTGAGGTCTGAGCTTTTATCAGCAGCCCCAACGCAATAAGTTGCACCAGGCCTCCTAATGGACAGAGATAACAGAGGTAAGAGGGTTAGGTGTTGCTACACGCACTTCTTCTGCCCATAAGTGCTGTTAACTGTGCAATGTATGTCGCTTGATATGAGTTTGATAATAGTCGCAGAAGCCCCCGTGTCAGTCGGCGGCATAAACAAAAGGCTTTCAAAGATCTAATGATCATCATCGCCCTGTTAAATAACAGATGCTGCCGCTCGTCTGAGTTTGTAACAGATATTCCACATGGCACGCAGCATCTGCCAGTCTGGCTTTTCTTTTTTCTATCGTGCATGAAAATAATACAAATGCTTAGTTTGAATTACATTTTTTACTCTTAATAGCTGCCGAGAATACTTGAGGCTCCACATATGTAGATATGACATACGTCATGATGCATCGGAGCCATGTGGATATGCCGTCATGCCTTTCATACCGCCTTTAAATTTTACTGAAGCTACATTAAATGTTTCTTCTTTTTAAGATTGAGCAGATGGTTAGTAATACTTTATAGAGATGTCAGAGAAAAGAGCGTGAGCACCTGAATAGTGCTGCTATGGTTCCATGCCTGCTGGCTGCCGCCCAGCGTTGAGCAAGTGATATTAACAGCCGCCTCTTGGAACTTCAATGCAAGGCACCTTCCTATAACAGAAACTTTGTTCTTTTTCTAGAGTTTACGTGGGCAACGATGCCGATACTGCCTTTTTGACGGTCACACGTTTTCTTTGGGATTCTTCCTCGACATCTGGAGAATTTGAATGCAGAATTGGAGCTTTGCTGCTCCAGGGTGACTGAAGTTCATGGGAAAATTATTATTGCAATCAACCAGGTTTTAGATTGTCGAGCTATCCATTCTACGCCTACATGTCGCTGGCAGAACACAAGAGGAGTCAGATTTCTGTGTTTGCTCTGTTCATATTTCCTGCATTCAGGGTAATTACATGCATATAGAGAGGAGCTGCAGAGCTGTGAAGCCTCTGTAGCTGTCATTAATCTGCATTATTCTCTGCGCCTGTTTTCGGATGTCAGGGCAGACTGTGCTATTAGCTGCCGTGATTAAATGCCGTAAAGTCGTGTGTTTGCATTGTAAAGAGTACTGATAGCTTATTCATCAAAAAGTCTTTGTACAAGTTCATGTACCCTTTTATTCCCTAAGGTTTGGAGAACCTGACGCGGACACATGACCAAACATTGGCCTCCGTGGAAGCTGTCTCTATGGAAATAAAGCCTAAAGATGGCTAATTTGTTTAGTTCCTGCTTCCACCCCCTCTCTCCACCCACATGTGCACAGAGTTCCTCCGGGGAATCGGCCACTGTAATTGCCCTTGCGCTCCTTCCTCTCCTCTTCTGTCTCCTGGCGTCCCATATTCATTTTATCAAACGAGCTAGAAGGGTCTGAGGGTCCCACTTCTGTGACCGCAGGAGCATTATTACTTCCCCCCTCGTGCTCATTAGCCTGAATGAGCCCTGTGCATTACAGGAACGAACAATGGGCCCGGCTCATTGCCTGCATTCATGGAGCCCGTCCACAGGTCTGCGGCGACATCGCCTCTCCTGCCGAGGCGTTTGTTTGTTTGCTCAAAGCTCCCGGGCGAATGGAAGTCTATTATATCCACTCAAATATTTCAAAGCTTTTAATATTTCATGAAATGCGCAGTTGCTGAAAAAAGGTTCAGCCTGATCTTGCTGTTATGATCTTGCTGTCATTTTTTTTTTTTCATTATTAGTTTAGTCCTCGCTCATGCATGAGCAGAGAACAGCCCGAAACGATGCAGATACTTTCAAATCTTTAAGAAATCGTTGAAATAATTGAACCCCCTGCATGACCGGATGAGCTATTTTGAATTACCGGTATGTATTTCTAGGTTTGCAACTTTGAACTCAACTGAAACTCAGCTTGTGCCACATCTTTACATCATGCACAGGCATTACAGCTTGTGCACATGCATGTGTCGGTGTAGTCTGCGGCCAGCTTTACTGCAATTACCGATGTACTACTGTAAAAAGTCATTTTACGAAGTCTTACAGTCTATACATTGTGACTATTGCAAAGGCCTGCTTGTTGAATTTCTTTATCGGAAGCTTTAATCAATCCTTAAAAGGGTGGATTGTATTAGTAACACTGCTGACATGTTTAATTTGTTGTGATTGGATGTATGTATATATATATATATATATATATATATATGTGTAGTGTTCAGATTTTTAGAGCTTGAGCGAGTGAGTATGAGGCTCGTTCTTTTTATAAACAACGGTGGATGTACTTTGAGCACTAAAAATGAATGACTGCCTGCATCCCCCGCTACTTTCCAGTACCATTAAACCCGTCATTATGGGCTTATCTCTGCTTTTCTGTGGGTTATATGGTATGAATGTAAGCATGTTTTATGGCACAGAGAGTGCCGGCTCATGCATGACTGTATTCGTGTGCAATCACTTGTAATTCTGTTCTTGCAGGGTACAGGTAGAGTTCTATGTGAATGAAAACACCTTCAAGGAGAGGCTGAAGCTTTTCTTCATCAAAAACCAAAGGTCAAGTAAGTATAGCTGAGAGATGGGAGTTTCCACAGTTCTCCTGCTTTTTTTTTTCCTTAGTGAAGCTGGAAAGAGACTCGCTGATGTGTTTAGAGCCTATTGTATAAATAACTGTATAAAATAGGAAATTGCTCCCTGTAACGATGCATCTCCACGTTCAGAGTAATTCAGCGTTTTCAGATGTCATTAGCCGACTCATTTTCAATCGCTCTGTTTTGGCGAGCGCACGCGGCGGCCCAGCGGGGACGCGGCGTGGCCCATTTGCTGAGATGATGCAGAGCTGCTGTGTATTTCTCATTAGGAGATAAGGCTGGCAGTGCCACAACATGCATTAAAGAGGAAGTGGGACAGCTCTGCAGGTTGATGCGCTGTGCATGGAAGTCGGCCATTTGCTTCCAGTTGTCAAAAAAAAAAAAAAAAGAAAATTGACTCTAAGAAGCCTTGAACTGAACCGGTCCTGGCTCTGCTGAGTATTCCTCAGATTGTCACTAATCTAACAGAACCGGTGACATAAAGCATCAGTCTAATAGTTCAGTTTGAAATGTTTGAACTCTGATGTCTAATCGTTTCACAATGCCTGTTTAATATAGATTAATTTGGTGAAAAATCTTTGTTTCAGCCGGCAGTCGAGTCCCAATGTGCATTTTGGTGGTGACAGTTGGACTTTCTCATTTATAGTTATATATTTCAGTGCCGTGCTGAAGTCTAGACCCACCAATTTTTGTGTCTTTGTGTTTTGCTTTCAATGATTCAGACATTCTTGTAATAATGCAAAGTGGTCTTCAGCAATAGCTCTCAGGACTTTCAGAAAAGCTTTCAAAGGTTTCTTTTTGGCATTATTATTTGTTCTGTCCTTCCACCACTGTGCCTCTATATAACCGGCAACCCTGCAAAGAAGCAATTTTAAATAGTGTCTTCTTGGACTGGGTTAGACACATATTTATTTTCCTTTTCTGTAGATATATTTACGATCAAAATCCAGACATCAGCCAATTTGACAAGGTCCCCCAAAGAGCTAGTAGCCAAACACTCCCCACTCACAGCATGCTGCGCAGCATGAGGAAAAACTGGAAAAGTGGTGGGCAAAAGAGGATAGGAAAGCCTGAAAAAAAAAGAATACAAAGCAGATGAACTGCATCTGAAATACGAGCTCTTAAGGAAAAGGAGAAAAATCCAGCTAAAGCCAGACAAAGGATCTGATGGATCAGAAATGATCCCCTGGAAAGACGGCAAAGAAGTCATTTTTATTTCAGGGAAATGGGGAGAAAAGGCTGAGGTATGCCAGCAACTGAAGAAGTGCACTGAAAATAAGTTACAACAGGCCTGAAGCTCAACATTAAACATTAACTTTGGAACTGGACAGTTGCGAAAAAGTGCAAGGAAGGAAGCGAGTTGGAGCTGTTTTGGCGAATAAAAGTCATCGTATCAAACACTGAATATCATACTTGTTAAAATTATACAAACAATGCTACAGTCTCTTTGAAGTTCCAGCTACATCAAAACAACTTTCAGTAAAGGAACTTATTTTTAGCTATAAGTAAAGAAACAAGGGGTGTCGGTACTGTGTTTCTGTGCCTTCAAAAGAAATCTTTGATCAGATATATCCTCCTCTTAGATATATCCATCAGTCAGCTATCTTAAAGAATTTCAAGATCCATTGGTGCATATAAAATGATGAGAGTTACTCTTGGGAGCATTTGAAAGAAGATTGTGGAAAATCCACCGCGTCAGGGTTCCAGAGCGGTGGCACTCTGCCTCACTTCTGCTTCCAGGACACAGATGTTTAATGCAAACAGGATGCAAACACAGATGTTTAATGCAAACACAGATGTTTAATGCAAACAGGATGCAAACACAGATGTTTAATGCGGGAGAAATCTTCCCATTTCACAGCTGAAGGTGGACTCTGTTTGAGCCTGCAGAGTCGTGTGAAAAGCCTTAGTGGCACAAACACTTTTAGACTGTAGAAAGGTAGAGAGAAACCTGTGATTAAGATGCTTTCATTCCTCTTTAGGCCTGAGAATCCGTTTGTTCAACTTCGCTCTGAAGATCCTCACCTGTGCGCTCTACATTGTTCGAGTCAGCCTGGATGACCCCAAGGACATCAACCCATGGTGAGAGCCTCCCAGCAGCTGCCACCACACCGGTTGATTATTCAAATCATTTCGATGTGCTGCTTTCATCATTTTAGCTGCCTAAGGAATGCTAGAAAGAAGTTTTTATCATTATAATATTCATCTTATATCCCCTGTGGATGTTGTTTGGCTGTTCTCTCTACCCTGCCTAAGGGTCAGTATGCTTCACTAAATGAGTAATTGAGTTTTCTTCATAGTCTCTGTTGTAACTCCCAAACCTTCCCTCCATTTAGGGTGTGTATAACCTAATTTAAAGCCTGGTTGCCTGGACTATTGAGAATGCTTTGGCGACAATGACAACGCGGATGTTAGTGTCCAAATCTGATCTGTTGACAAAGCTACTCCCCCAAAAAAACAGTAGCCGGCATTAGTATCAGAAAGTAGACTCTTTGTCTCAGTTTTCCCACCCACGTAAGTTATCTTTCCAAAAACATCCAGAATTCCTTCTGCTTTCTTCTCTGTGAGCTCAATGACCTGCTATGAGACAAAGCTTTTTTTCTTGCAAGCACGGAGGATAAGCACTGGACAGCATTTTAGATTTTTACTGGGAGCACTTTGCACATGTTTAAATCGTTTTTGTAAACCTTAAAAGCTACAACATAGCCCCCAAAATACATATTCTGCTGTGTTTTTCTGCAGTGTGATATGTCGGAATAACAGCTCGCTTAACACAACGGAATCATCGGGAATAAACTGGTATGTTTGAGGCAAAATGCTATGTAGTGATGCACCGTGTGTTCTGTAAGCATGTCGCATTTGTAATTGTGGTTCCCGACAGGGTGTTGATCTTCTGGGTAAACAGACGGGAGCCTGTGTGGGCGATACAGGTAAGAGTATGAAATGTGACTCTGAAAACTCTCAGAGATCAAACTGATTTGGACCAGCTAAACGTCGATTTGTAATCCGGCTCTGAAAATCCCCGCGTATCCTCTGTTAAAGAAAAACACAAAGCTTTGGTTGTTTTTTTTTTGTTCTTCGTGAAGGCTGAGAAGCGAAAGAGATGAGTCTGCAGATGTAATGCTCATTCATCTCCTTCTCCCCTCTGATGCAGGTGACAGTGGCCTTAATCAGTTTCTTAGAGACTATGCTCATCACATATCTCAGCTACAAGGTAAGAGACTCCTTCAAAGTGCAGACACCCTCATTAATCCATACCGGCATCGCACAACCTTTTAATTAAGTTCAGTACAGGATATTTGTTCCCCTGAGAGAGCGTTCATTGTTCAGGGCCAAAGCTGGCAGTGCAGGGTTAACGTACAGTAGAACCTCTTACGATAAGTAAACATACCAGTTTTCCAACATCCAAAGTAAATTTCTAACAAATGACATTGAAGTCATAGAAAAACTAAATTTAATGAAAATAATTATAAGCTAAGTTATTTTAAAGTTCACATAGTGAAAGTTACAGTAAGTTACAGTACATACGAATATTTTAAAATACGAAGTAGGTCCCGGAACGAGTTGAATTAGGTTTCTATTGTATTTTTGAATAAGTCGATCAAAGATGGCCTTCTCACTGTGGCTAATTTGGAGGTACCGAATGCTTGGACATCACAACCCTAACCCTAAACATCAAAGATTTGGACACATCCAGTCATTAAACACACCTCTGCATGCTATCTAGGGCTTCCTGCTAGTTAATTGGACATGGCACAGACGAAAAATATTGTCGTCTACCTCAGCTGACTATCGACCGAAGCCTTAAAAAATCTATTTATGCAGCGTCTTCTCAGTGGCTGCGATATATGGAGAGCGCTTGTTAGGCCTGAGCTTTTCCTTATTTAGAGCAATATGGAATATTGAACCTACAATAACTCAAGATGCAATTAAACTGGCCAGATGGACCGCATCACTTTTTTTATAAATCATTCCATGGTAGCTCAGCATAACCAGCAGGAGCTTTAAAAAGCAAGCAATAAGACGCCAGTACTAATATTATTTATTCCACGTGGCTGAATCTGCTCCGTTTCATTTCTCTGTTCTGTTTGCACTGTGACATGAACTTAAGATTAATAGCACAGAAGAGTGCTGTTGTTTACTTTCTCATACAACATTGTTTTCATGTAACAGCGGAGGTTCTTGTGGAATGATCCACTTTTAATTTCTGCTCCAGGGGAACATTTGGGAGCAGATCTTCCAGATATCTTTCATATTGGAGATGATCAATACAGTGCCATTTATTATCACAGTGAGTAGTTACCCATGATTTTTCTTATTTTTTGTTCCAAAATGATGTAAGATGTATTCATTTGTAACCTTTTCTCATGTCTATTTGTGTTATTTTAAAGATCTTCTGGTCCCCATTGAGAAACATATTTGTCCCCGTATTTCTTAACTGCTGGCTTGCCAAAGGTGCACTAGAGAACATGATTGTAAGTGTTTCTTTTTAATTATTTTCACATCTAATGATAATAATAATATTTCATTGAATTTGTATATCTCTTTTCAAAGACGCTTACAAGATTCTAGATGTTGTTTGGTTGTTTATATTCGGGAGTCAAACACAACTACATGTTCTTAGCCTTTGCAGGATTTAAGGGCGCAGTTAAGTTGTTTAATGCTTAACTTCTAGAAAAATGAAAGGCCAGCTTGTTTACTCAGGATAGTTGACGCTGTTTTATTGGATGCATCAGATTCGAGCACAGCACTGTCGTCTGTTTGACAAGGTCACTCAGCCTGGTGTCAAACCGGTTTGTTATCGGAGAGAAGAAGCAGCCACGAAAGGCTGCCCGTGCTGTTTGGGTCAAAGCAAGTTTTCCAATAGATCTTTTCAGTTTGACACTGCAACATGTTTTCAGTTACACTTACTACATCCTATACTTTTTGAATGAATGAAGGTGAAAGAACAAAAAACATTGTGCCCTTAAGATTCTCCATCGTTGTCAATAACAAGGCAATCAAACACAAAAATAGACATAGACAAAACATTGTAGTCAGATGTGCGTGTGTGTGTATGTATATGTATATATACATGTAAATACACACATAATACCCAGAACTAAAGGTGCAAACTGACTGCAACAAGGCACACAGAGCAGCTAGGTTGTTACCTAACCAGTGTAGAATGGGCACTTGCTGTGACTCAGATGAGGCCACGACAGAGTGAGAGTATCATGCCAAACTGGTTGTCAGCAGATGGTAGAATCTGGGACCAGCAGGAAGGAGGCGGCGCGCAAAATATGCTAACAAGGTGCCACTGAAAAACAGCCCTGAGTTACTGCAAATCAAGATGGACAGGATGTCAATGTGGGAGTGCCTTTGTGGTGTCACTGGGTTTACACTCGTAAGGTCTGAATAAATGAGTTACTGAATAAATAGTTCTTCTATGAACAAATTTGTTGTGTTTTCCTTAATCTGGTAGAACAGAAAATTCTGTCTTTCTCCCGCTTTCTCGTCGGCATTCGCTGTCAGAACTTTGACGCGAATTAAAATAACGGATATCCAATTAAAGCTGCATGTATCTGCCACAATTTTTGGGGGTGCCAATTGAGGAACGATGTGTGTGACACACTGAGCTCAGAGTGTGAGGCACAGAGGGAGAGAGCAGGGCAGAGATGGTGTATCTGAGTCGGCAGCGCAGGCTGTCAGAGAGCCAAATTTTAAATGTAAAAAAGAGAGCCAGAGGATGTGAGCGTAGTGCTGTGGGCGCCGGCGCCGGTGTCCTTCCTCCGATTTTACAACACCAAGAGCTGTTTGAAAGAGCACGCTGGGAGGACTGTTGGCAGCCCCTGTTAACTCAGTGTGAACAAGCAGCACCAGCCCTCTTTGGCTCATTTCTTTGGAAAGTCTGGGACCGAATCGAATTAACCTACACTGTCAAAAAAATCAATAAAAAGATGCTGCGTTTTGTCCAGGTCTTACACAGTTTTGGTTTGCTTTCTGGCGCTTAATTGATGGTTTGCACATTTTAGGAAGGGATCTCTACTGATCTTTACGTTTTTTTGTCCCAGAATGATTTCCATCGTGCCATTCAGAGGACCCACTCTGCCATGTTCAACCAGGTGTTCATCCTCATCTGCACCTTGCTGTGTCTGGTTTTCACCGGGTGAGTGAACGTCTGCTTCTGCTGGTGACATTTATTTATTTTTGTCTTTTTTGTTTTTTAATGATCGACCTTTGACAGAAAGTCACCCTGCAAAAGAAACACTGCCTATTTCGGTTCCTGTCACGCACAAAGCAAGAGAGAGGTGACGGGATTGCCAGAGGCACTGGGCTAAAAATGACATGCTGCTGACATATTTTAAGCCAGATTACTTTTTCTATTTCGGCGTTGCAGTGTCAAAGTAAGACATTTGGAAAAATGATCTAAAGCACCTTGAAAGTTTCAGTAAAACAGTCATTGGAAAATACAACCGCTTGAAAATACTTTGCTGCCAGATTAAAGCCAGAATTGAGGTCTAGTGAGATCAATGCAGATCACATTCACATTTTTGGGTGGCATTTTGGATCTTTTTCCGATCGAAGCCATCCTGTTTTCCGCTCTAAATGCATCGGTTTATTTGAATCAAAGGTTGCACCTGTTGGGTCAGAGCCCTTTAGTGGACCACGATCACCCTTTAGCACCTGCTTGCTTTACTCTGTCTTGTTAGACCACCTCATTCCCTGTGCCTCCAGATTTCATTAGACCTTCAGCCTGTCACGGACAAAACACTAATGAATGAGCACAATCAGTGAGAGGGAACTGATGGCCCAATCAGCGGTGTCACTTTAAACGAGATCCCGCGCCGTATTGACTTTGCTGCCCTTTCATCTTGGTCAAATTGAATTCAGATATTCGCTCCCAACGAGGTTAATTCATTATCCTGGAGCGGCTCGCTTTGTGAGCTTTGCATCCACCCGTTTAAGTTTGGTTATCTTCATCCCATGGGACTTTGTCTGATCTTTCTGATTAGGCTTTTCTTCTTTTTTTCCACAGGGCTTGTGGGATCCAGCACCTGGAGCGGGCTGGGAAGAACCTATCGCTGTTTGACTCTTTTTATTTCTGCATCGTCACCTTCTCCACGGTGGGCTACGGGGACGTCACGCCACAGATCTGGCCCTCCCAGCTGCTGGTGGTCATCCTCATCTGTGTGGCGCTGGTGGTCCTCCCGCTACAGGTGATCGGCCATGCCAGCGCGCCCCCAGGGGCAGTGGGGGGGGGGGGGTGTCAGCCTGTAACATACCTCACACTTCTCTCTGAACTGAATCAGAGAATGAGAAACGTTTTCACTTTCTGCATATGTGGCTGTCCTTGATGCAGTTATCGTCAAAAGATGGAGGCTTTCAAGCTGATACTCCAAATATTTACTGAACATTCAATAACATCATTGCTGTTAACTCATTCGCTGCCAAAGACGTCTATAGACGTCTTTTATTTTTTTTCAATGCGAGTGGCTTGGGGGACGATCGGCAAAAGTTTTTCCGTAAATATCGGCTTCTAGACAGAGTATGGACTAACAAATTTACCCTCTAGGTAGCTGTGCCACTTTTGATGGGAGATTAGCATAGATTGTAAGCAAATAAAAACAAACGCAATGGTTCGCTATGAGAGAAATGGCGCCGGTGAGACGCACGTCGAAGAAGAACGGAATAAGGTAGAAACAAAAATTCTTTTCCTGATGATAGAAGAGAGTCTACTCTTTCTTTTGGTGTGTTCGGTGTTTACATAGTCATAGCACAAACTATTCTGTGGCTCTTGAAAAATCAGTCAAAATGATCAAAAAACTCTGGCAGTGAGCGACTCTGTTCTGAAAATGGCTGCCAGTCAATGAGTTAATAGTATAGCATAAAATAGAATAGAATAGAACGGTGCAAAGCCAGGTGAGAGCAAGCTACTCGTCTCCCATTTTCCCACCAGTTTCCAGCACCCAGATTTGAATCATTCCTTATTCCTTTGGACTAACGCCAGTGCTCTGGTTGCTGTGTCAGTTTGAGGAGCTGGCGTACCTGTGGATGGAGAGCCAGAAGCTGGGGGGGAACTACAGCCGCCACCGGGCTCAGACTGAGAAGCACGTGGTGTTGTGCGTCAGCTCGCTGAAGATAGACCTGCTGATGGACTTCCTCAACGAGTTCTACGCTCACCCCAGACTGCAGGTAGGGTGGAGAGAGTAGGGCCGAGGCTCCTGCTCTGACAAATGAAGCGGCCTTGCGGCGTGATGGTTTGTGAAATACGTGGAGGATGAGACACCCTTTTCTCCTCCACTCCAGGACTACTACGTCGTGATCCTGTGTCCCACAGAGATAGACATTCAGGTTCGTCGCATCCTCCAGATCCCTCTGTGGTCCCAGAGGGTTATCTACCTGCAGGGGTCTACCCTCAAAGACCAGGACCTGATGAGGGCCAAGTGAGAAAGCATGGCTTGTTAATCTCACGTTTAGACAGATGCATGAAAGCAGAGATATATCGCACCGTGTTTTATTATTTTTTTCTTCTTCTGCCGGTGGGTTGGATTTTGTCGCCGGCCTGTTTATGCCCTGCACAGGAATCATGGATTCATTTAAATTCTGAATCCTCCACTGGTGCCACAGCGCCGCTGAAGTGCAATTACAAGGTGCAGCTCACTTGGCTGCCCTCTGTTTGCACATCAGTGTAATGGGATTTCACTTTGCATTGATCACCTGCTCAGAGGGTTAGAATTTGCGGTAGCGTACGCTGAAATTAGTTTGACCTGCCAATACTCCCTTTGCGGGTCCAGAATACAACTGCACTGTAGTGCCATGATAATCTCTCTGCTCGTAGGTAGATGCAGTTTGTCTTATCATCAAATTGAGTAAAACTACCTCTCGGTGGCTTGCATATTTGTTCAGGAACCTATCCCCTCCACAAGAGGAGCACCACAGTAAGTAGGTGACTAGCAATAGCAAAACAGCAAAAGCACTCAAATATTCAAGCTGATAATCGCAAAATGATTTTGTCTCCTTCTTTCTCTCTCTCTCTCTTTCTCTCTCTCTCTCTCTGCCTGTCAGCATGACAGCAGGGTGCTTTTAAGACTAAAACATGTAGCTTTTTGCTGGAGGTAACCCCCCCGCCAGCCACCAGCCTGTGATCAGGTCATCGTTTTTCTGTCTTCCGTTCATTTAGGATGGACGACGCTGAGGCCTGCTTCATCCTGAGCAGCAGGAATGAGGTCGACCGAACCGCTGCCGTGAGTCACACCAATGGAAATTAGTCAAAGCACACGCTGACTGTGTTTACTGCCTAAACCCACTGACGATTAGAGTGAAATATCTCTTCACACTCTGCTTGCTAATATTTGCCTGGAGAGTTGGAGGTACTCAGATGGTGTTGTGACTCCATTAAGCTAGAGCTCATGCAGTCTACAGGTCCATAAATTCAACGTTGAGTTTATAAATTGGCCAGTGCGTTAATGAAATGAAGCCGTTTCTACCCACTCAGGATCACCAGACCATTTTGAGGGCGTGGGCCGCCAAGGACTTTGCTCCCAACTGCCCTCTCTACGTCCAGATTCTCAAACCAGAAAACAAGTTTCACGTGAAGTTTGCAGGTCAGCGCAAGAGGACCGAATACCCTCGTGCAATGCAATCGTTTGCCATTTTGTTTGACAAAGTTCTCAAGTGGGATGGCTCACTGCAGCATGCTCCCTCTCAACAGATCACGTGGTGTGTGAGGAGGAGTTCAAATACGCCATGCTGGCGCTCAACTGCGTGTGCCCCGCCACGTCCACCTTAGTCACGCTCCTGGTGCACACCTCCAGAGGACAGTGAGTTCACACCTGGGTTTCTAACCCTGCAGGACGAAATACCCGACATACACCTTCCATTTGAAGGTTGAGGAGATTAAAAAATGTTAATAGATTATGAAAATTTTTATTTTTTGGCCCTTGAGCTACCATAGAGAACTTCATGAGTTAGTCTTTATGGTAAATCTGATCTGTCCTTGCCTCTTAACTTTTCTTACTTCATTTTCAAATCATCCCAGTTTGATATTGATCACTCAATTATTTAGAGCAATAATTAATTCTCATTTTTAAAAACACTGGATCTGAAAGGGAAAGCTAATGAAAATATGATGTGATCCTATTTCCTGCAGTGATTTTTTTATATTATCTAACCATGGTCTTGAATGTCTTTGAGGACCAGTGTAAAACCAACAGGAACAGTATAAAGAAAAGTGTTTTTTGGGTTCTGGAAAAGTTCCATTTTTCTCAGTCCAGTTGTTTTAGTGTTTAATTTGGGAAATTCCATACAAATCTCTTATGAAAACGTTATCTTGCACATCATTTAACTGAATAAAAGCTGTGACATACAGTATATGTCCTTGAACAGTCGAATGATAGAGACACAAGAACCCGTGACCGAATGTGTCAACTCGTATTAACAGCTCTACTCACTTTCCTCCGGCAGAAACAGAGCGGTGAATACTGTGGTTATCCTTTTCCAGGGAGGGGCAGATGTCGCCGGAGCAGTGGCAGAGGATGTACGGCCGCTGCTCGGGGAACGAGGTCTACCACATCCGTTTATGTGACAGCAAGTTTTTCGGGGAGTACGATGGGAAGAGCTTCACTTATGCCTCCTTCCACGCCCATAAGAAGTCAGTAAATCCTCCACTTGCTTTATCCTCCCTCACCACAATTCATCTTAATCCCATTAGAGTGAATAGTTGAACACACAGGCCCGTTTTCACGCTCTTTTTGCAGGTATGGCGTGTGTTTGATTGGGGTGAAGAGAGAAGACAACAAGAGCATCCTTCTGAACCCCGGACCTCGCCACATCATGGCCGCCACCGACACCTGCTACTATATCAACATAACCAAGGAGGAGAACTCGGCCTTCATCTTCAAACAGGAGGAGAAGCACAACACGGGGATGCCCGTCACGGGCCTCTACGACGCCCCCTCCAGGCTGCCCGTGCAGAGCATCATCGCCAGCATGGGTAAGGCTCCGAACCGGAGAAAAGGATGCTCCGTGATGAGGGTTTTTGCACGCGGACAAAAGAGAAACTCAGCAGCGTGTTGTTTTCCCGCTGAGCACCAGTCCGAGCATCCGCCCGCTGAGATGCTTCCACGTCAGAGGCTTCGTTCAGGGACGCCTTCTTTATCTGAAAACCGCACGCCGGGCGTTTCTGAGCACCGGCTGGCTTCGTGTTGGTTTCCCTCGCAGCTATGCGTGATTTATTTTTCATTTTGTTGGCCGATATCACCACAATGTGCTTTTTTTATTTAATTTTTTTTAAATAAAAGTTGATAAGGCTAGCTAATATGGTGAGTTTCTACATGCGATTTTTTTCTCATTAAATACTATAAATGCTCAGTTATAGTCCACCACTGTGTTGCACATGCTCTATTATTGGTCTTATTCCATGTGTGTTGGAAGCGTGTTGGACAGGCAGCCCTGCCTTTCCACGCAGGCTGTGCATTTTCTCCTCAAGGTGAAACTGTCCTGATAGTGTGGAGACGGTTATTGACTGGTGTGCCTCTGCCTTTCTGTGCCAATGGCAGTAAAGGCGCCTCACGTGCTCCTCCTACACAGCTGCGACTGCTGCTGCCCATAAGCAAAAAAAAAAAAAAAAAAAAAAAAAAAAACCCTCATCTAACTTTCAGGCACTGTAGCCATAGATCTCCAGCACCCTGAGCCCCCGGAGGAAAGCGGAAAGCTGGCCATACCCACCGAGAACGGCGCCGGGAGCCGCAGGCCGAGCATCGCCCCCGTCCTGGAGATCGCCGACTCGTCCGCCATTCTGCCCTGCGACCTCCTGAGCGACCAGTCCGAGGACGAGACCAACCAATCGGACGACGAGGGCTCGGTGGGATCAGAGTAAGTCGCCGGCGCATCATGGGAGCAGATAAGATAAGATAAGAGCTTTATTGATCTCACAGTGGAGAAATTCACTGGTCACACATCGGTTAGAATTTAAAAGGAGGAAAAGGTGCATTAAGTACAGCAAGAGCAAGCAAATATACAAGGAAGCAACACAGCGTAAAGATTTGGGTGATTAAAATATATACAATCATTGATGCTCACATACAGTACACATATTACACAGGTCAATAAATATAACACAATTGCACAGCAGTTGTTAAAGTGCAGAGTTGTACAGTCTGGTAGCAGCAGGGATGAAAGACCTGCGGTATCGCTCTTTTTTGCAAACAGGGTGTCTGAGTCTTTTACTACATACACCCCCCCGCCATCAAACCTGCTGGAGTGACATGATGCTAACGGCTCCACAGCGCCACCCTGTGGTGACGAGCTGTCGGCCACATCTCAAACTGAGTTAGAGGTTCTTATTGGTAAATTAGAGGGCACGGAGAAGGGGATTAAGGGGATTGTGACCGACACATCACGAATCAGAGGGCCCGGAATCAAACACTACACTTTGTTGCAAATCAAAACAACCCAATTACAGCGCAGCAGGCTCTTTAATGCCATTAGTTCTTCAGGCTTTCAGACATCGTTAATGTGAGCAAAGCAGCTGTGCAATCTAATAACGAGCTGAATACCAGAAACTTGTCGTAATCACAGAATCAGTGTGATAGTCGATTGCATTAATTATCCCACTAAAGAAGATGGATTTTTTAGCGTTCTCTCTGTTGTCCCTTTGGGGAAATGTTCAAATAAAATTGACACCAGTCTCAGTGTCACATTTGGCAAGAAACCATGGAAACGTCTGTGGATAGGAGGCCTACCGACGTGAACGAAGTGAGATCTAATGGCACAACCTTAGCTTTCACAGTATCTCAGAAGCCTGCAGATCACACTGTCGAATGAGTATCAGCACAGTTAGAATTTTTTATCCTCGTGCTGAAACGGCATGCAAGAATAAGAAATAACAAGAATAAACAAGATTTTGGAGCTTTGTCGAGCTGATGTGTTTCTGAGATTCGGGCGGGATGTCTCTGCTCTTCCCCACCAGCTTTGTAAAGGGCTACCCTCCAAACTCACCCTACATCGGCAGCTCTCCAACTCTGTGCCACCTCCTGCCCCAGAAGGCCCCGTTCTGCTGCCTCTGCCTTAATAAGGTGAACCCACGCTCACAGGGGAACCTTCTCATACATTCATTAACCTTCCTGCGTTGGCTTTTAAATTACTGGGAACATTTTCATTTTCTGAAAGCACAGCATCTCAGAGCCTTTCTGACTCCTTTTTGAACTCTGTCTCCACCCAGGGCTGCCAACACAACAGCTTTGAGGACGCCAAGGCGTACGGCTTCAAGAATAAGCTGATTATTGTGTCTGCAGAGACTGCGGGAAATGGTCTCTACAACTTCATCGTCCCTTTGCGGGCTTATTATCGGCCTAGAAAGGAGCTGAACCCCATAGTGCTGCTGCTGGACTACCAGTAAGACCTCTCATCCCGCCTGGTTTTTACCTATTAGTCCTTGTTTTGATTATGAGTTTGCTAATGCTGTTTCTAGCTTCATTAGATATTTTCTAAGGAATCCAAAATGCCAGCTGCAGATTTTTTCAATTATAGGTTAAAGAATTATAGAATAAACTGGTTAGAGTAGTCTTCCTGCTCCAGGGGAGAAAAGAAAGGAGAAAAAGGAGAGAAAAACGGGGTCAGATGATTTATTAAACTTTCAAATTTTAAAATTCAAAAAGAAAGGAAAGAGCCGGCCCGTGTTGATTTACACTTACTTTGGTCACAGCAGTACATCAAATACAGTAAATCAGAGACAGCAAATCTCTTGCTAAAGTGAAGACATCATCCATGAGAGTTTCCATAGCAACCAGTTTTTTGCAGAATTAAGTATTCATCACCCTTTTTTTTTATCCAGAAGAAATTTAGATCTATGTCAACGGCCTTCATCAGCCGACACATTTCAGGAAATGGCTTAGACAGTGTGATAGTTTACTGATGGTTATTAGCTCAGTCCTGTTTCCTGTGCTCTGCAGTCCAGACAACCACTTCTTAGAGGCCATTTGCTGCTTCCCAATGGTTTACTTCATGACTGGAACTATTGATAAGTAAGTGTTTTTACATCAGAACGCGCAGACCATAGCTAATTGACCTCATTCATGACACGTTTCTGTATTTCTTTTTCACTTTATATTGATATCAGGAATCTTACAGTTTAAAGGGTACTTAGGATGGTTTGAGACTGGTTATTTCACCAGAATGTCTCGAGAACAGCAACATGACTGTCGAAAAAAACAAACCGACCAAGGAAAAGATAAAGACAATAATAATGAATTAAATTTTTAAGCAGGAAGTCTCCATAGCTTAGGCCATGGCTTCCAAAAAGAAATTATGGTGGGCACAGCTGTGTAATAAACAGTTTTGTTTTTGGAAAAGGAGTTATACTCACCGTTTAGATTAAGTGCTTTACATTTCTAAGGCAAAGCTGGGAAACTGAAATACAGATTTTAGTGAAGTCAAATTCCTCAGTAAGGACTACTTTTAGTGGGAAAACCTGTAATTTAGTGACGTGTGATATCTCCCGTTAGAAAAGCTGAAAACGATAAATAAATCCATAAATGAAGGTATCATAACTAAAGCATGCAGCATGACAGAGCGTGTTGGATACTTCCCGTTTGGACACGACACCCACTGTTTTCTGCATCCACCAGTTTGGACAACCTGCTCCAGTGTGGTATCATCTACGCCGACAACTTGGTGGTGGTCGACAAGGAGAGCACCATGAGCGCCGAGGAAGACTACATGGCAGACGCCAAAACCATCGTCAACGTGCAGACCATGTTCAGGTAACGGAGGGGGGGCTGTTCGGGCCAGAGGCTCCACAGCCTCAGCGGCCGCTTTTCTTCAGACCTCGTTCGAATATCTGCTTGTGCCGCGAAGCTTTGCACAGAGAATGAGGGCTCCCCTTTCCTCCAACCCTTGCCTGCAGGTTGTTTCCCAGCCTCAGCATCATCACGGAGCTCACGCACCCGTCCAACATGAGGTTCATGCAGTTCAGAGCGAAGGACTGCTACTCCCTGGCCCTGTCCAAACTGGAGAAGGTGAGCGTTTCAAAAGGTTTTTGTAAAGGCCGACTCCTGACTCCAGCCCAAACCAAACTTCCATCTGGATCAGAGTCAAACCCCCGTATCGATGTGCTGGTTAAAGTGAGATTTAGCAGCATGCGTGCAGAATTGTGCCGCGAGGTGCAATTTGTTTGACCTACATTTTTCCGTTTAAGAAAAAATCCGATTTAACCGTCAACTGTGGCCAATTAGATTCAAAATTCCGTTTCTCAAGCGGGCTCTTTGGCCGCTTTTGTTTTTGTTTTGTCTTTTCCAGATAGAGCGCGATAAGGGCTCCAATCTGGCCTTCATGTTCCGGCTGCCGTTCGCCGCCGGCAGAGTGTTCAGCATCAGCATGCTCGACACGCTGCTGTACCAGGTGTGCTTCATTTTGGAACAGTTCCGCTTGAATAAACGATCATTACCGCCTCAGATAATTGTTGTAATTCTTCTCGCTGTAAGAAAATGTCCCTGTTTTTTGGGTGGGGGCTGGGTTAAGTCAGAATTGTGGGTGTCAGCCTGCGTCTCCCCCCCACAGTCGTTCGTGAAGGACTACATGATCGCCATCGCGCGGCTCCTGCTGGGCCTGGACACCACGCCGGGCTCCGGATACCTGTGTGTGGTACGTATAAAGCCCCGGTCAGAAAAGGCCGCCGCGCCGGCCAACTGTGACCGTCCCTGTGGTTTGGCAGATGAAGATCACCGAGGAGGACCTGTGGATCAGAACCTACGGCCGCCTCTTCCAGAAGTTCTGCTCCTCCAGCGCCGAGATCCCCATCGGGATCTACCGCACCGAGTCCCACATGTTCTCAACGACAGAGGCAAGTCTTTATTTACCCCCCCAGCCTTTTAGAGTTTGATATGGGTCATTTCCCTCTGCTTTGTCCTCTCCCTCTGTTTGAAATGCTGTGTTTGCATCACACACTCCTGTGTCGGTGGACACATAGCGGAGTCCCGGTTTATCCGTAAACAGCCGCTGGCCCACCTTAATGTCCTGCTTTGAAAAAGCAAATGCACCACGTTTCTAAATCCGGTTTGAATTTTTTAAGCTGTGAATGATCTCATTTGCTTCGGACGCCCCCATCCTTCATCGCATCCTTTTCTCTTTTGGTTGTCTGTTTGTCTTCTGATTTCAGGGCAGGGACAATAATGCTCAGGTAAGACCCACACCTGCTTCCCGCAGATGATGGTTTTTGTTTTTTCCTATTTCTTTTTATCCCAGCTTGTTAAATCCGATTAGATTTTCTGCGCTTAAGTCCTTCCACATGCCTCACCCGCTTTCAGCCTTTCACATGTGAAAATGTTCGGCTTGTTCTGGATATGGATGCCATGCCTATTTTTTACTTTAGAGCCTCTTTTTTTTTAACTGTCATTGAAATGAATGAGAGACATACAAAATACAGAGGCTTACATAGAATGCTAGATTTATCTGTGTTTATGTATGTATTTATATTCAAATGTATATTCCAGTTTACATTTTTTCAGTTTTAATTGTAATTTTTGAGGTTCGAATGTAGTTTTATATGCATTTTGTTTATTTAATTTATTTTTCATGTTTATTTCGGAGTCGTGTAGTTTTTTTCCAAACATTATGACCCAGATCTACCTACAAACGCCCCTTCTATAATGATCTTAGGTGATCACACAGGACCACATCAGCTTGTGTTTTAGTAGGGTCCTTCTGAGTGTGTGTTTAGTGTATCCTTTAATTAAAATCTACCTTGTTCGATCTCCTTTCTGAACTCCTCCAAAGCCCTTTCTCTGTTCACCTCCCCTTGTGGAGGAGCACCTACTTGGCAAATTGCATAATAAAAGGCCGGAGAGATGCCTTCAGGGCCACGCAGAATAACTCCTGTCCGCGCCTCCTCCCGTAGTCTCAGGTGTCCATCAACATGGAGGCGGGCGAGGAGAACCGCGACCGCGGCGAGTCCTGGAAGGAGAAGACGGCCCACCGGAACTCCACCACCAGCGACCAGTCGGAGCACCCCCTGCTGAGGAAGAAGAGCATGCAGTGGGCGCGGCGGCTCAGCAGGAAGAGCGCCAAGCCCGCCAGCCGCGCCGAGCGCATCTCCCAGCAGCGCCTCAACCTGTACCGGCGCTCCGAGCGCCAGGAGCTGTCCGAGCTGGTCAAGAACCGCATGAAGCACCTGGGCCTGCCCACCGTGGGCTACGGTGAGCGAGGGTCAAACGGCCCCCCCCCCCGTTCCTGTTTGTTGGATTTCACCTCATCAGACATCCTCATCGTGTGCGAGGGGAAAACGGGAATGTCTGTTGCAGATTAGAGCCCGGAGTTGCGAAGTAGTCGGCTAAAATCGCAGCTGCCAAAGAGAAGCAACCTAAACCGGGTGGCGTGGGTCTCTGTGAGCCAAGCGAAGCTTTCCCTACACTTATCAGATTACAGCAAAAATCAGGAGCTTTTTAAAGAGGTCGACAGATGAGGAGGTTATTTAGCTCAGTAGTCATTTTTCTAAATGGACTTTTTTAATAATTAGAACAGTGAGATCTCTCAAGATCATAGATCTGATCTTCTGTAATGTTTTCAGACCCCTGAATACTCTTTCATTTTAAAGAAAACTCCTCACATTTCTTTTAGAAATGATATATTTGCCTGTCAAAGCCGGCAATGAACTTTCACTGAGCCTTATGAAGTTCACAGCTAGAATCATGAGGTATTAATCAGCAAGCCAGGCACTCTTTTGTGCCCTCGTAGGTTAAGGTCAGCTCGTTTATTTTAGATGTGGAAACACACCTTCAAGACAAAAGCTTTAGCTTTATTCTATATTAAAAAAAAAAATACAGTTGGCCTCCTTTTCTTTTTGTCTGTTCCTAATCCCCTATTAGTAAGATTAGTCATGAGGCGAAGCATTTATGTAGCTGCAAACCTTTTTTTTTTTCTTTTTTTCTTTTGTTTTTCCGACTCCAGCATCAATTATAGTGTCATTTCAATGGAGCATAATGGACTCCTCTAATCGAAGCAGGCTTCGTTATCTGTAATAAATAGCATTTTAATGGAAAACTTTTACGGGATCCTTTCACTTTGCTCACCGAGGCTTTGCTCCACCGGTCCAGTTCTTTCAGCTCTCTGAGAGTCTAATCTGTACTCAGTGCATCTCATCTCGTTGACTCAGACTGTGACCCCGAAAGTCTCCACAGTGGATGTCTTTAACATAACTCTGTATCTTCATTATCCCTCAGAATATCTCAGTTTTTTTTTTTTCTTCTTTTCTATCTTATTCACATCATAATCCTCCCTCATATCCGCATGCACACCCTCACGGCCCCCATCACACCGACACGTGACTGCCAGCGCTGTGCACGGAGGTCTGGGAGCACCCGCCGCCTGCGCTAGCTCTCCGCTCACCGCTGCACTTTTTCTGCATGGCCCTTTTTTTTTTTACGCACGCCCTCTGGCGCCGCTCTCACGTTTTGAGGCTCTTTTTCAAGCTGCAGACGCCTTACACTGCCTGCCTGATCTGTTCTTCTGTTCTCCCTCTTTCTCTGACTCCTTTGTCTCTCCCCCCTCTCTCCCTCCCTCCCTCTCCTCCCCTTTCTTCGGCTTGTAGAGGACGTTTCTAATCTCACTGCGAGCGATGTCATGAACCGAGTAAATCTAGGATATTTGCAAGGTAATTTGTGAACCGTTTATAACTCCTTCATAACAACATGTGAGAGGCAACGCCCATCTTGTGCCACTCCCCCCCCCCCCCCCCCCCCGACCCCTAGACAGAGCTCACAGAGCAGAAATGCTTGCCTGTAGCCGATGCCTGTGTTTGATCCCTTGCATAACCTGTTTTAGCTGATGCACGACTTCAAGTTGATTGAGAAAAAAGTGAAGCCAGGAGGACGCTGACGTTAACAGTGAATGCCATTGCTTAGAGTTGCAGGACATTTCAGAGCGCCCGTATACAGAGGGGACCAGGCCGTCAGGTTAGCCGGTTCATCACAGTTCTGCAACTTTACTGCATGAGTGTGCGTTTGCGTGCGTGCGTGCG
>JABUIW010000058.1:143551-155923 GCA_013363375.1 Menidia beryllina
AAAGCCGAACTGCGGCGTGGGCCTCAGTGTTCTCACGTGTGGACGGGCATTTGGAGAAGTGATCGCTGGAGGACTCCTCCCGTACGACGGTCTTGGGCCTGTGTTTCTGCTTGGGCTTGGGCGTTTTGGGCGTCTTGGGCTTGGCCAGGCCTTGCTCCTCGAAGATCTCCTGCTGCTTCCTCCTCAGGTACTCCTGCTTGATCAGCTCCCGCCGCGTCTTCTCCTCTTCCTTGCGCAAGCGATCCTCCTCGGCCTTACGCCTGGAAGGGGAAACCAGACACGCGGCTTTTAGCGCTCCTATTTTCCCGACTGAGACCCGGTACCGGTGAGGCTCTGTGGCGGCGGGGGCTCCTCACCTGGCCTCGTCTCGTTTCAGCTCCGACTCCGCCTCCAGCTGCTGCTTTCTGACTCGGGCCTCCTCGGCTTTCTTCTGCTGCTTCAGCAGGAAGGCGGCCCTCTTCTTAGCGAGCTCATCCTCCGCTTTCTGCTCGTCCTAAAAGGTCGACAAGTTCACCCCACGAGTCATCGCTAATGTACCAACAATGTAAAATAGCTTTTAGAAAAAAAGACAACCAATGGTAGCAGCTCTGGTGAAATTAATCATAACCATTAAGAGTTCTTCAGATTCTCAACAACAGAAATAAGACAGAAAGGTCTCATCGAGAGGCGGTACCTTAAAAAAGAAGCCCATGACCGACTTCTGCTCTCCGTCGCCCCCCTCTGATGCCTGGTCCTCGGCCAGCTCCTCCTCCTCCTCGGGGGCCCTCAGGTCCGACAGGTCCACCTCTATCAGGTGGGCTTTGCTGCGCTGCACCTCCTCCGATGCGGCGCTCTCTCTCCCGGAGGCGTCTGAGGGGCGGGGCTCCGCCTCTCCCGGGCCGCCGGGCAGGCACTGGTCGAAGGGCACTTCGGGCGGGGCCACCGAGGTCGGGTCCACCCGCGTGGGCAGGCGCAGGTTGGCCTCGTCGTGCAGCCGGTAGGCGGCGCTGCGGGCGTGGCCGGAGCCCGGCCGGTCGGCGGGCTCTCCGGCCGCGGGGTTCCGGGGGCCGTCGGGCTGCTCGGCCCTGGGGGTCCTGCCCCCGGCCGGCTGCCTCGGGCTGGGCAGCGCCTCCGACTGGGTGGGGGTGACGCTCCGGGAGGCCTGCCGGCTCTGCTCTTTGGCCAGCTTCAGCTCGGAGGGCTTGGAGCGGGAGCTCCGGCCTGAGCTGAGCTTGGGGGGCCTCCGGGTTGGGGCGGCGGACGCGAGGTGCTCCACGAAGTGAAAGCCGGCCCCCGTCTTTGGGTCGGCGCTCTTCTCGGCGGCGTGGGGGGGCGGTGCGGCGGCGGGCGGGGGCTGCACGTTCTGCTTCATCAGCAGCTCCTGCTGCAGCGACAGCTGCATCATCTGCTGCTGGATGCTGCCGATGGCCTCGTTCAGGAGCTCGATGGAGCGGCTGCACTCGTTCAGGTCCAGCTCCTCCTCCAGATAGAAGCTCCCGTTGCTCCCCTTCTTGTCTGCTTCTAAGGCACCAGGGGGAGGGGGGGCGTCCTCCGTCTCCTTCTCCGCTCTCAGGGCGTCCACGCAGGTGTCGTCTTTGCTGGACGGCGCCCGCTCGCCGTTGAGCTCGTCTTTGGAGATGTCGGCTTTGAGCGGGTTGGGCAGCGTGTCGCTCCTCCCGCCGCCTTTCTTTACTATGTGCAAAAAGGCCGCCTTGCCCAGCTTCTGCCGCTGCCGGGCCGACAGCGCCTCCATCTTCTTCTTCTGGTGCTCGATGGCCCGCCGCTTCTCCTCCAGCTGCATGCGGAGCTGGACGATCTCGGAGGCCAGCACGTTCACGCCGCCGCCGCCGCCGTCCCCGGCGCGGTGGCAGCCGCCCGGCGGCGAGGAGGGGCTCTGGTCCCGCTTCAGCCTCCAGGAGGAGGCCAGGGGCCCGCTGCTCTCCGAGCCGTCGGGGGTGGTCCTCTGGGAGCTGGAGGCGCTGGAGCGCAGGTCGTGGTTGCTGCCGAAGCGCTGCTGCTGGGCCTTGCGCTCGGCGAAGGAGGTCATGCGCACGCTGCCGCTGGCCAGGCTGCTGGCCTGCGAGTGCGTGCTGAGGCAGGGGCTGGAGCGCCCGCTGCCCCCGTTCAGGTCCTTGTCCTCGTGCTCTTTCACATTCATGTCCTCTCGGAGCTTGGCCGACTCCTCCTCCTCCTCGTAGGCCTTCCCGGGGTAGGTGGGGTCTTTCGTGGTGAGGGCTTCATCCAGATCCTCTTCCTCTTCCTCCTCCAGCTCGGCCTCGGGGCCCTGGGCACACTGGGGCTCCTCGGAGTCCGAGTGAAGGTAGAAACCCTCCCCGGGCTCCCTGCGGGGGGGGTCGGCGCTGCTGGTGGCTGGGGGGCGGAAGGAGGCCTCCTCCGAGGGCTCGTCCTCCTCCTCCGGAGCTGTAAACGTCTGATTCAGACTAGAGGGAGCTTTCCTGCGGACGGCCGCCGTGGACCCGTCCCCTCGGCGTAGCGAGCCCCTCCCCGCGGGCCGGCTCGCCTCCCCGCTCTCCTCCTCCTTGTTCAGGCAGACGGACTTCTCTTTGGCCGTTTTGAGCACGGCAGGCATCAGCGGTTCTAAGTAAAAGCTATCTGGTTTGGGTCCGCCCGGGGCCGGGGCCTGCGCCCCGTCCGCCCGCTTTGGGGCGGCGGCGCCGTCGGTCCGGGCCGCGGCCGCCAGGGTCTCCTCCTCGTCGTCCATGTTGACGTTGCCGAGCAGGCTGTGGCCGTTGAGCCGGCGCAGGGCGGCGTGCGGCGGCTGGTGTTTGGGGGTGACGTTGATGACGTTGGACGCCAGGCTGTCTTTGCTGATGGAGCGCGCCAGACTCACGCTGTCTCCGGAGGCCAGGTCTGCGTCGCTGTCCGTGGCCGAGTGGAGCATGAAGGGGCCCAGGGTGGAGAGCGGCCTGCCGGAAAAACACACGGAGCCTTATGAGGCACGGAGCACTGAAACGGGGCACCGGACAACTAGTGCCACTATTATCAAAGGTAAGGTCTTAAAGTGAGGCATATTAAATTATTTAATATCTATTATTATGTATATTATATATTTTTATATTGAATTATATTATTATATATTATATAATATTAATTATTATATTGCATTATAATCGTATTGAATTAGTCTTCAATGTGTTTTTTTTTTTTAAAGGCCTAAAATTGTGAGTTGACACATTTTTCTCGAAGGAAATTAAGGGTTTACACAAAAAGTTACATCCTCCGCAACTGAAAGCAAAAACACCAAAAGAAGGACAATCGGAAAGGCATCAAAAAGGAATATGGGAGGAGTTAGAGAGAGTTAAATAAACAATGAAAAATAATTTGATGGTAACGACATTTGTCTCTGGCTAACTGGTGGTGTCTGACACTAAGCCTAAGCCGGCATCTTACCGGTTTGTCTCACACATTACACGACTACAAAGAGAAGGACTTTTAGCATAGAGAACTGCCTTTGTCGTCCTGTTTTCAGGTACCTTTGCCTCTTGTCGGGCCACGCAACGACGGAGCCTCTGCACTGTTGTCCGTCCGTCTGAGTCAGCGAGTTTGAACGGTTCCTCAGGCCTGCGGCAAAAAGGAAAAACGGGCACGGCTCAAATCTCTTGAACCTCTCTTCGCTGAAAGACGCACGGACGTGTCTTTACCTGTCCCGTCCTCTCCCTGCTGCTTCTGTTGCCTCTGTCTTAGGGGCAGGAGCGGGTGCGAGGGGCTGAAGGTCGGACCCCCCTTACTGGGAGCAAACAGAAACAAACATAAATGAATGAGAGGCAGATCGCAGGGAAATGTGGCTGCAAGCGAGCGAGCTGTGAGACAAAGGGGTGAGAACCGGCTTAAAACGGAGCAGAATGAGAGGCGGGTTACAGGCGCAGAGCACGAGGACAGAAAACGCACAGAGCTGCGTATCTACCCGTCCCTTTAGCTCTACTGAAACCGCTTGGGGGATCAGGATGAGGGGGAACGTGAAGGAGAGTGCGAAAAAGACTTACAGGGGCTCAGAGTCTTCATGGTGCAGGAAGTACCTGTTACAGACTTCTGGGCTGCTCTGGTTATCGGCCGCGCCGGGACTGGCCAGGAAGCTGCGCTTGGTGGCGTTGGATATGGGCACTGATGGGCGGGCACTCTTGGGATGAGCTATGGCTCGAGCTGATGGAGGGAGGAGGAGGAGCAGAGACGTAGACTGTTTAACACCTAAAGCGGAGGCTTTGTGCTTCCCGACATCGTAATACTTGCCATCTTTGAACTCTTGGAGATCTCTGGGCTGGACAAACTCCGGCTTGACCGTCTCGAACCACCAGAAAAGTTCAGCGATGAACACCATCACGTTGTGCTGCACAAGGAACAAACAGAGCTTTACGAACGCTCGACTGTGACTGGTGACGTTTCTTGGGAATATCTGCCGGCGTTTGCACCTTGAGCACCAGCGGCGAGTACAGCATGTCCTCCGTGGTCAGGTAGCAGCTTCTGTTCAGGTATTCGCCGGCAAACTCTCTGAGCAGCTGGATGTTGTACAGGCTGTCGGCTATGGAGGGGACTTCCTTCAGGCAAATATCTGATCAGACGGGCGGAGAACGGGTCAGATCAGGATACGGCTCAATGACCTGCTAGCTAAAAATGTTGCACCGAGCGGACTGGAACCATAAGCTATGTGCCAGAAACAAAAATAGCCTTGCACGTGGATGTTATATTCAGTGACTTATCGGTGGGGGGAGGTGGAGGGCTTGTCACAGGAAAAATGATTCTTAGTGGGCAGCTGATAATTAGCGAGCTGAAGACGGGTGTGTTTGTGCGAGCGGCGTCGTACCCTCCAGCTTCATGATGTCGGGGCAGTAGTAATGGACTATGGTGAGCAGGGCCGCTCCGTCACAAACATCCCTCATCAGGTCCTCCAGCAGAGGGAAGAAGGGCAGCTGGCGGCCCGAGGCGTGCTCCCGGCGATACCGTACCTAACCAGCAGGGGGAGATGGTCAGTGTTTATTCAACAACAACAAAAAAAGGCTCTCCCACAAAAGGCTGTAATCTGTAAATCTCTTACACTGAGATTCACATCTGAAAGGATGTGTCTTTTCCAGCCGAGTTAAGTAGGCTCGGGGTCAGCAGGGCTCCCCCCAGAAAGGGCGTTATTCTGTTAAAATAGGTCTAAACTGATCAGCAGCCAGTTTAACTTACCTTTCCAAACAAGCTACTGCTGAGTGAACATCCCCCCCCCCGCCCGCCCAGCTAACAGGACAAGCCCTTTGAGGGAGAACCCTGCAGACCTGGCAACCGGTGAGGAGATGGAGGTGAGCGGGTTACAGCAGTGACATGAGGGGGCAGAGGAGGGCCGGCCCCCCTCCAGGAAGGCGGCCAGTGATCAAACCCAGTTATACTCCGAGCCCTCTGAAACCAGCCGACTGTGATGGAAACTGGGGTAATCATTGGCCCACTTATTCACATGAGTGTATGTTTAGCAGCTCAACTCACTGATGAGTGTCGCATTGTGCTCCAAACAGCTGATAGGAAGAGGCTTTTTCCAGTAAAGAGAAGAAAACTAAAATAATAAGAGGCCAAACACGACTCAACAAGTATGAACACTCTATGAACACTATTATCAATAAAAAAACTAAAAATGGATTAGACAAAGGATTTAACCTTAAAATGTTTCTACAGGGCTCAGAGATATTTCAATCAGCCCAAATCCTCTTGGCGTGATGAGTCTGATATCAAAGTCAAATATTAGAAATACAAACAAAAAAAATCTACTTCATAAAGGCTGAGCAAATCATGAAAGCACAACGAAACTGAAACATTCAATTGCGTGATTAGAATCCATTAGAATCCAGCATGGATCAATAAAACAGAACAAAACCTCACAAGCCCTAACCTTTACTGATAACTTAACACCGGGCTTAGAATGGCAAACTGAATATTTCCAAAGGCTTATCTTGGAAAACCCATCGGAAAACAATGGGCTGGCAGAATATTAATGACGACGGTCATTATCAGATTTTTCACTACCACCGCCCGAAGTAAAGTCGATACTGCAATAAAATCTGAACCAACAACAGTAAACAAACAATAGCAAACACGTGTGCTTGCTATAACATACACCGGTATATAGATATATATCAGAAGGTATAGAGCAGGTAACAGAAAGGACTTTAAGGTGGAATGAAAGCGTGAGAGCTAGATCTCCGGTTAGGTTCAGCATTAAGCTAGTCTTCCCCCGACTACACTTCAGAAAACCCCTGTGAGTTCAGCATGCAGTGGGCCAGCTGTGCTGCCACATCGAGAATGACAGAGCAGATCGGTGAGGATGTGGTCAGCGACGGGGCTGCTAAGCATAAGAGAGGCAGGAGTTTTATCCTCAGCGGGCGAGCAGATGCCACACACACGTACGCACAGAGTCTACGTGGCCTACTTGAGCTTGAAATGAGGCAGCACACAGAGCACAGCTGAGGAAATGTCTTTAGAGCCACTTCACAAAGGCTGGAAAACCTGCAACCCGTGCGAAAGGAGAGAGAAAAAGGAAGAACGAAAGGTCTGCCTTCTTCCCCTGGCTAAAACACCGGCCACAAGCAAAACAAAATGAGCCTGAATGAGCCATGGTGGGGTGTGCCGCACATCAACACAAAACTAGGCGTGCAAGGGAGATCGGGGGGGCGGAGGAGGATGGTTGTACGGGAGCTGGCATCCAACTTACAGGGACTAGCTTCCAATACCATTTGGAGGGAGACTATCCAGTTTGCAAGGATAAGAGGGGGAGGGAGGGACAGATGAGGAACAGGAGTAGAAAGATCAACAGGTCAGAGGTCACAAAGAAACAAAATAGGGTCAGATGTGCTTCCAGAGTAGACAGAAACAGGAGGGTCAGAGCTTCACAATGCAATCAGGAAGGAACATTTCTCAGAGTAACTTGGATGGTTTTTACTGAAAACAAGCTTTCGTTTGACCCTGTTGGATGCATGACTCCGATAACTGAAGCTTTTTGGAAGTCGCGCTTTACCTTTTGGTGGCTCGGGGACTCCAGGGGGTGGTGCTTGACCTTGTTCTCCCTTTCCGTGATCTCCCTCATTTTCATGTTCACCTGGGAAGAAACGGGAGGGAATCAGTATTTTTCTGGATGGATTTGACTCAAATCTGACTCAAATTCCCTAATCATAGTTTTCCATGTTTGGTTAATACATGTATAACAGATGCTACTCGGTTACTAGCTCCTATCTTTCACTGATTATGATTTATTAAGAGGAAGAAATCCATTAGAAAACAACAACAAAATATTCCGTTAAATTGGATTATTAAAGTCAGCCTGAAAATACATAACATAAACTATTCAATACTACGACAGAACAGAACACAGCATAAATGTAATATCTTATTTGAGGATTATTCCTTCTAATATAAACTGTACAAACTGACCAACTAAATAAAGACGGTGCTGTGCTGTCACCTCTAATGTGACAGTGATTGATGGTCCCTTTGCTGCTCTCAGGGGGAGCACGCAATCACAAGCTGCGTTTTAGAGAATTAGAAAGACTAAAAGCTCCTGTGGTATGTGTGTGTGTGTGTGTGTGTGTGTCAGAACCTTGTTAATCCAGAAGACCATAGCATCCTCCAGGTCAAAGGGCAGCTCCTTAGAGGCACTGAAGGTAGAGAAGCGCTTGACGGACGCCACCACTTTCTCAATGCTTATCATCTCCACGGTGTAGGCCATCATCAGGGCATCAATCATGGGTATGTGAGCGCTCTGCGTGGTACAGAAAAAGAGACCCGGGGCCGAGAACGTCAAAAGCTGGATGTAAAAGAGCAGACGGAGCCTTAGCTCAAAGGAACTAAAACCTCCAGCGTTTGTCAGACTGATCTTTTCAGGGCAGCGTGAGCTACATGCGGGCCTCGGCAGGTCAACTACAGTTCAGTCAGGGGTTTAAGTGATTTAACAACAATTTCCCATCCTAGTGCCATAACACAACATATTATCTATTTTCAAAATGATAGTATTCATTCTAACCAATGCAGATTATACAAATATTCCCCATCTGCAGGTACTGCTAGTTAGTGACCGCTGGGTTTGGGTGCTTAACGGTCACTGTGGGGTAAACTGTTGGGAATTATAGGATAAGGTTTCAGTGTCATGCAGAGTTCAAACAGGACAATCCTGTTGATGTTAAATAACCACAAATCTGTGAATAACCAACGTGGCTTAATCAAAGATGAATCTCCCTTTCAGCTCAGTAGGTGTCCAGTGTTAAATAGGCTCTCTGGGTTATCGGGCAATCAAAAGGCCCAGCATGGGGCACGTCGACTCCGAGTGGCTGCCATGTCATAAATCTTATCGAAAATGATCATATCCGCTGTTGAAACTCACTAAAATAATACTGAACAAATGAATGAATGCACACACTTTGTTTGTATTAGTGCTTTCTGCGACGAGTGGCCAGCCTAATCCAATTGGTGATGGTGGTGCGCAGAGATTAGCCTCCTTAGCCTAATGAATGAGAGCTATTCAGAGCTCAGTGTGGCCTACCTAGACTAAATCAACAGAAAAAATGAACGTCTTTGTATTACAAAAAGATAAAAAGTGAGTTCAACAAAGTGGAGATGAGGAGTTGTTGAGCTGGACTCTCCATTTCCACAGTTTCAACTTCGTACTATGTGAAGAAAAGTAATTGGAGCTTGTATTTAATTTCTATAAAAATACATTTCACATTCCACATGTATTCCACAATGATTTGGTATTTGTACAGATGTACAACGTGCTGCTTTTAACAGGAAAATGGTGCTCAACAATAAGCATCTTTTGTTCTCAGTCTGCCCTTCATCTGCACAGCCAGCTAACCCCACAGGAGGCGTGATGCCCTCTGTGTGCACACGCAAACGCACAAAACAACCACAGCTGAATCCAGACTCTGAGGTTATCCCTCGATGTTGCCCCGAGTCAGACAAAGTGCGGAGGGGCTGTCTGTAAGCGGAGGATCCCTCTGATTCACAGACGCATAATCGTAGTGGGGAATATGCAGGTTACTATGGAAACGCTTCGTCGAGTCAGCAAACCGGTAAGAAGGTTTGGTTGGTCTATCAGGGATAAGCGTGAGTCCCGCTCAGGATATTCCATCCCCTCACTGTGCTTTGTGTCTGGCTGCCTCCATCCGGGACTGTGTGGATTATTTCATCAGGCCTCCAGCAGGAAAAAAGCAGACGTCCCCTGTTTAAGAGCCGGCCTGCGGCTGGTTACCACGGTAACAAAAGGAAGACGGCTAGCGTTGATCCTGTCCTGGGTGAAGATTGTAAAAATACACAACCACCTGCAAATATCCAGGGTGGCAGACTCATCAAGTTCCCCTCATTTAGTCAAACGAAATGGGGATTTTTCTTTTCCATTTCCAGTGTTCAGGTTTTACAGACAATAAAAAAACATTAAAGCTGAGTGCAGAAGCAACTGATTTCTACTATAAAGACTTAAATGACCGAGGCGCTTTATTTCATAATGGACTTCAAAACAGCTTTTAACTTCTTCAAAGCAGAGCTGCATTTCTCTCATCTCTGACACCGATGAGGTTTCAATAGCCTTCAATAAAAATGTCAGGGGGAAGAAGACAGCAGAAGATTCAGCATGAACGCTTAGCACCAAATCAGAACACACCTACTGGCTTACAAACGAAAAGTGATGAGCAGGAGGATATCAGATAGTGAGCACGCAGACACCAATAGACTCAGTAACAAATCTCCTGTAGAGCAACACAGTGAAACACAATCTGACTACATAACAAAAGCAACAACAGTTGCTGTTCTGTGTCATAAATGATTTGCAGTATATGCAGTTATCGTGAAATCTATTCTTTTCCCACCGGTTTCCAACACAAAACACGGGAAGGAAACTTCCTGAGATTACGCGGGATAAAAGATCAGCCGTGATGTTAAAAAGAAGCACGAGTTCAGTCTTGTTAAAAACCTCAAAGAGGGCCGAAAAACAACACTCCCAGAGCAGAAGAATGTTAACATCTATGTTCTGAACGCAGCCCGAAACTGCAACGGGACTCCTCACACTATTTGCATGTCACTCAGATTCTGGCTTGTAATTTAAATAGAAGGTACAGTGGAGCCAAATCAGCTGCTCCACTAAGCCGATCAGCAAATAATTACCGAAAAACTTTGCATGCAAACTTTGCAAAGTTTCCACACAGCAAAGAAACAGCTGAGGTTTCAGGCCAATCCACAAGCGCAGCACAGTAAACACAGCAAACGTGTCTGAAACGCCGTCTGGGCCTGGTGGCCCTGCGTGATAAGGACAGAGCCACTCGCCTCCGCTGATTTCACAGCGGTGAGATAACGGCAGAGAGGCGGGACGAGCTGCCCATGTCACAGCTCCGTTTCCTTCTTCCCTAACTGGCGACAACACTCGGCCAAAATTTGACTGTCGGCAAAGATTGCCTGACACCTAACGGGAATTTTGAGGTCGCTTCATCAGGAGTTTCGGGGCATGTTGATCCCAACTTTAGGCGCATTCACTTACCATTTTGATGGGCATGCTGGCCAGGTCCCCCTCGGTGACGGGCGTGTCGTCACTCTCCACCACGTAAATGCCCTTCCTGGACAGGGCCTGGATGACGGACAGGTGGGACTGGAGGGACGCCGCCTGCTCCGTCTTGAGGATGAGGGCGCACACGCGGCAGTAGAGCTCACAGGACAGCAGCAGGCGAATGACGGGCGGCTTTATGTGTTCTTGGTCATACTGGTCAGTGTAGAAGGGGTCCCGTAGGTCCTCTGGGATGTGGTCTGCAAGGGGAGATGGGTTAGGGGGGAAACCGTGTGGCTGTCAGATGAGGTACAGGTTCAATTGAGAGCTGTATATTTGGGCTGTACCACAGCTTCAGTTTAGTTTGGGTGAACATAAGTGTTCTGAATTATTATCCCTGCATATAGCCTCGGGAGCAAACTGGGCTGCAGATCTCTGCCAATGCTAGCCCTCGGTGAGACAAAGCCTCTTGGATTTTGCCCACACTGACCTCACAAATCTGGCCCCGACAGAACGAGCAGAAAACAGGGACCTAGAGAGGTGCTTCCGTTGCTTCGGAGGTGAAGTCATTCTCAAAACCAAAGCTCGCAGCCATATAAGGGCATGGAGCCACAGCTCCCTGCTGAGGAAAACACAACACGAATCCACATAGAGACCTTAAACAGGCCTGCGAACCTCCATAAAAACTCCCGGACAGTCTGCACTGAACAAGATGGAGGGATGATGGAAATAAGTCCTTTTTTCTGTTCAATCTCCAACGACTGCCTGAGCGTCAGTGACACAGTGAGAGCTGCCTGAGTGTCTGGCAGGTAGTCTTAGGCTCTGCACTGTCTTTAAGGATAAAGGGAGCATCTTGTCAGCAGAAGAAAGGCACTACCTAGGTTTGGCAATTATGCCCAAAAATATGCCGCAGTACAACGGAGCTTAAAAATTCTACCTAGTGGACGTATCCCAATGTAACACGGGGTTGTTCGTCCTGGAAAGTGAGCTGTGTGAGCCTCTAGTTATTCTGTGGACCATCACAGAGGCGGGTTCAGCTGTTTTCATGGCCCTCGGTCAGTATTGATTTGAAGGCAGAGCTCCCACGGGCAGAGCGGGGGTCTCCGTCTGCTTTCCGCTAGTGCTTCGCAAACACACGTTTTGATTCCACTTGGGAGCAGTTTCATAAACATGCAGAACAACCCGAGCTACTGGCTGCTCTCAGCTGCAGAGATCTGCACTGAGACAGAGTGAAATGAAGAGTTAAGACTATACAAGCAGTCCAGTGCAGGTGTTGCGGGCATTTTTATGAAATCTGTTGTTGCAGGCCTCTCCTGGCTCGGACCACCTAAACCCAGCACTGTCGAGCATTGTCTGCAAATCCAAAACAGGAAATGTTTGTCGTCACGTGTTAGGCTGCTTCATTTCTAACAAATTCTACTTTGTTTGGGTAGTTTGTATGAAGCAAACTGTTGCCCTTCTCTTTTCTTCTTTGTGTCTACCCCTCCCTGTGCAGTTTGTGTTGGAAGATGCTGATGCTACTCAGAGAGCACTTACGGGCCTTTGGTTTGATGCATCAAATCAGCCTGCTAATGCACAGAAGTTCGTTGTGAGAATGGATAAGATAAATGTCAGTGTCCATCTTAAAACAATCAGCCCTCTTGCCCTTATACCGGGGCTGCTGAGGATCGGATGAGCTTGATTCTTTTTCCTGTATTCCACACACATCATTTAACAGCAGACCCTCTCAGCTGCTGTCTGTCCCCATGCACATGGGAGAAATGACAGTGTTGTCCTACAACATCAATTCATTATGGATAGCCTTACATAAAATCAGCTGGGCTAGTTGCCGGAAACCAATGTGTGTGTGTGTGTGTGTGTGTGTGTGTGTGTGTGTGTGTGTGTGT